>JACXGI010015072.1:6325-18084 GCA_016801175.1 Esox masquinongy
CACACACACACACACACACACACACACACACACACACACACACACACACAGACAATCCAGTGAATTCCCAGCTGATTCAGAGAACCCATAATGTGGCAGCCGCTAACATGATTTACCTTCACGTAAATTATCCATTAGCTGATAAACAGAGCTGCCAAAATTAATGTTTAGCTGGATTAGTTACCTCAAAGCTAGTTCACAAATGTTTCATATACTAGGGCAATTTTCTAAGATATCTGAACCAGATGAGATGTTTTATTCCCCTCACAACATGGCTTTCACAGAGTACATATTGTCACATTGAATTAAAAACAGCATTTGTGCTATTTACACAATTTTCCTATCTAGCTCTATTTGACAGAAATGCACAAGATATTTCCATCTGGTAAATGGCATATACACGGGGTTAAGGTCATGGAGAATTCAAATGTGGACAAGTTAAGGTTAAGTGAGTTAGCTTCATACATACTATATAATACAAAATGCTTCTAATAGCTATTCAAGACTGACCTGCATTATTGGACAGATGGTCAGATTGTTGATCATTTGCTCAACCAATGTCTGTTTTCCTTCTCTTAATTTTCACACTGTAGCCACTTACAAAATATATTTATCTCTGAATCATGCCAACCTCATGCTTGTATAACCCAAATAGAAATATTTTTCTTTTTCAAAAAGCTCCATTATCCCAGTAATGGGTTTATATGGTATACTAGAGTAAGAGTCCCCATGTGGATCCAGCGATATTATCTGTAATTAGTATATCCTTGGCCATGTTAAAATAGCATCCGCTGCCATGGCAGCAGAGTCTGAGTGGTTCACCCCAGAACACAAACTTTCAGGAGCATCAGTTGACACTGTGGTACTTAGCCTTCATAAATATAACCTGTGCTTCAAATTTAAACAACCCGTAATACACTTTGTAAGTTGTTTGTATGAAGCTAATAGTGTGTTCAACAAAGTCACACTGTTAGCTTAGTCAATACAGATTAATAATGATTAGGCGACAATGATTAGGCGATAGAGGAACAAGGCAAATTGACATTCTGCACCACAAATACACAAATACAGCAAGTAATGCAATATTAAAAGAAGTCTATGGTGGGAAAATAGCTAAATAGGTGTGAGATCCCACTGTAAGGTTATCACCTTGCAACACACTGAAACCATCAAATGCCTTGTTTGGGCTGATTCCCAACAGTGTTCACCAGATTAGCGTGGAACGTGTGGAAAAATTGAGGATGGCCTAAAAATTGCAGATAAAAAAAGGAACCAAATATGTTGAGATATGCTCACTTTGTGGTTAGAGCCCACTTGGGAACTGAACCTAGATTTCCCTCTTCCTGGTCTTTGTTCACTGCAATTTTGCAAACTAGCGAACAAAACAACTCTGTACAAAACTCTTAATGGTCTGTAAAAAGTGATGAGCACAACATGTAACGACAACGGGCTAGGTTGGCTTCTACTGTTCAAACCGTTTTAGTTCATAACAAATTCTTCCAGAGCTCCAAAGGAGGCGCGCCAACCGCATGATTTTGGTGGCATGGCTACGTGAGATTCGGTTGGGAGAAAACCGCTAGACCCTGCAAACAAAAAAAGAGTCGTTAGGATGTTCCTGGAATGCCAAGAGATTGTGACATTCGCTCCTGGACGTCTTTAGGGGGAATCGAAATGGCTGAGTCAACGAGAGGGAGAAAGAGACAAAGACATAGGAAAGAGAGATAAAGAGAAACAGAGGAAAGAGAGACAGAAGGGGGAAAAGAGACAATAAAAGTAAATAGAGATAGGCTGGCAGGAAAGTGAGACACTTTTCGGGGCTCGGGGGCTGAGAAGGGGATCTCTATAACGTGCCCGCCTCAGGATAGGCAGCAAGGCAGTCTGAGTGGTGTTTGTCTTGAGCTGTCCTGTCCTGCTTTGATTAAAGCCTCAGAGCCACAGGGGAACCAGACCCGTGTCCAGGGGCCCTGAAGGACACACACCACATGCTAAATGAGGGTGAAGACCAAGGGGGAAGGGGGCGGGGGGACATTTGAGACTGTTTAAACAAATCACTGTAGAATATCAGTCATTGAGGACCCAGTAAGAGACGCTGTTGGTTTGTTCCCATCTGTCTCCCCATAAGGCCTTTCACACAGTTAAAGGAAATAAATGAACAGTGATTGGGTTTTGGGGGAGAAAGACAGATTCATTTGTATTTCCCATATTCACCAGTGGGAAGCAAACTACTTTTCTCTTTGAGTTCAAACCCTCAGGCAATTTATGGCAATCATGTGTCACAGGTGTTTAAGTTCAGAGCCTCTAATAAGTCCTTGGCTGACTGACCTCTGTGTGACGGCTGTGTCCAGTAGACATGCACATGTAAAGCCCAGATGGTCCGATGCTACCAATTTGGTGGGTGATAAAGGGATATTTCGTGATTTTGCTAATGTTCAGGCTGTATGAAGGAAGTCAAAATTAGTTGTTTTTTTTTCTCTGTGGAAGTAGATGAATGGCATTATCGCCAAAATCCCAAAGTAACCCTTTAAGGGCATGGCGAGCTGCTATTGTATTTCATGGGGCCTCGAGCTGTGAATGTTCTACAGTATTTATAGTATAGTATTTTTTCCTTGTTTGTAAAAAAATATATATATATATAATCGAACATTTAGAGGCAAAGGGGAGGGGTCAGCTGGTCTCATCAAGGGCCGGATGTTTGAGGAAGGCAACATGGCGGCTCTTGTGACAGGGCCAGGCCTGCTCAACTCCACCAGGCTGCAGTGCGGTGAAGAAACCACATCTGTTTTCACTCAAAACAATCAGGGCTCCGGCACTGCAGGCAGCTACGGCCTATTATTAAAGGCTTTTTGGGGCCTGTTGAGGGACGGCCGGGACGAGCTGATTTATTCCCTCTTTGCAGAGTAGATGCGGATTGAGTGTGATGTATACGGACATGGAATTTCAATCAGTCATTCCTGCCAGGACGCCTACCCAGAAGGACCCCTAAATCCAACCTGACTTCAGATACACAGCAGAGTTGGACGTCACGTTCCTCTTCATAAACTAGGTTTCCGCAAGTTGCTTAGAAAATGTTTTCAGCCGGAATCTTAAATCTACTAAAGACATTGGTTTGTGTAGTGCTCATTTGTTGAAATGAGGGATGTAGTTTATTGTTATTAAGTCGTGGATGAATCTTACAATTTACTGTGCTGCTCTGATGGAGGTGAATGAGCTCCACCTCCATCTTTTGGGAAACTTTGAATACTTTTCTTGAAGTCCCCCTTTCTCCTCCAATTGCCTCAGTAAGGCTTTTAAATAATTTGCCGAGAACCCTCTGGAAGCTGAATAATTTACTCTGGTTTGATGAAGTCTCCAGCCAGCTGGTGTACCATAAGTGGACTCACTCTACAATTCTGTATCACCAGGCAAGAGGGAGGGAGGGTTAGTGTGGTTGGTGATCATCTCCTCCTCCGTCCTCACTCTGCCCACTTCAATTAAATCAGATAGAGAAAAGAAGCAGGAAAAGCAGCGTCTGGCCTTAAGCTGGAGACGAACACTCTGTCCACCAGAGCATGTGTCAGACTGTACGCCTTCAGCCTCCAGCCTCCAGCCTCCAGCCTCAACATCACTGGTCTCAGCACCAAAGGTTCTGTAGGTAGGAAGGAGGAGTCAGAGAATATAGAAATTGAAAAAAACTGGAATGGTAGCTGAGTGTCTGGTTGGACCTGGGTTGGTAGCTGAGGGTCTGGGTTGCTCTGGGTTGGTAGCTGAGGGTCTGGTTGGGTCTGGGTTGGTAGCTGGGGGTCTGGGTGGGTCTGGGTTGGTAGCTGGGGGTCTGGTTGGGTCTGGGTTGGTAGCTGAGGGTCTGGGTGGCTCTGGGTTGGTAGCTGAGGATCTGGTTTTCTCTGGGTTGGTAGCTGAGGGTCTGGGTGGGTCTGGGTTGGTAGCTGGGGGTCTGGGTGGGTCTGGGTTGGTAGCTGAGTGTCAGGGTGGGTCTGGGTCTGTTGATGGTGGTCTGGTTGGGTCTGGGTCTATTGATGGTGGTCTGGATGTGTCTTGGTTGGTTGATGTTGTCTGGGTGGGTCTGGGTCTGTTGATGGTGGTCTAGATGGGTCTTGGTTGGTTGATGTTGTCTGGGTGGGTCTCTGTTAGGTGATGATGAATGCTGGCCAACCATGGTGTCACATCACCAGTTTAGATCCACTAAGCTCCTCTGGCAGAGAGGAGGCAATGAAACGAATGGACATAGTAGATCAAACGCAGCTAGACTGTGACTAACATCTACTTTCCTATGGGGCATCAAAGCTAAATAGGATTGGATTTTCTGCAGAGGGATATTTCGCCCATCACTGCCTACGCTTCTTTTGCAATTATTACACGATATAGCATCTGCGCGCAATATGAAATAGGTAACGAAGAATCAGAGAGCAGCTCTTTAACGTCCTGATTCACTGCCACAATTCAACCACCAGTGGTTAAAGGAACCCTATCTTAAAGCCAAGCCATGCAACCTCAGGCAGTCCGATTACCTTCCAGGCCTTCCCTGAGGCCCGTCATCTGTTTCGTCTCAGCAGAGACAGCGTCAATGCGTGCCCCGTGTGATGGACAGGCAAAGGCAGGTACAGCGTTACCTTGTCATGCCATGCAGCCAGCCTCATCCATAACACCATCACCTTCCCTTGGTCTTGTCAAGCCTCTTAGAGGAGACGAATGCCTGGCTCCCAAGGACAGGCCGGTAATGGTACCCTACCCAGCCTGCCTCAAGATGAGACATGACATCCTCCATCACGACTGTCAGGTTAGATCTGCACGCCATCAAAATTCTCATCAAAGTGACAATCATTATTTGTTGTTGCTTGCTCTTTGGGGTTTCAGGCTGGGTATATGTAAAAGCACTTTGTAACAACTGCTGAAGTAAAAAGTACATTTTATTGACTGATTGAGAGGCAGCACAGTGAGAAACAGTTGGACTAGTAACCAGAAGGAGCAGATTAATCTGTATCTTTTTAGTGCCTGGTACAATGGTACTGTACTGTATGTTTGTATGGCCTGATGCATCATGGAAACTGAGTAATCTTAAGTAGTCAATGGTGTTTCGCACAGGTGGTGCATTTTTATAACTGAAGGTTGAATTCAAGGCAGTACTCCTCAGTTCCGACTCTCAGGCAGGTTCAGTTAAGACACTGCCTGCTCAACCAGGACATTTTGATCGAGTTCATAATGTAATTGTAGGATTCTCTGGTCAACAACCATGATGAAGCTTACAGCTGCGCTACCTACCACTAAAGTGTGATGAGACAAGGCATTCAGTAACACGGCAGTAGCGGCTGCCTCTACAGTCCACAATATATTTTCAGAATATAATTGTCCCTGATTTTCTTCCCTGTGGAAAAACACAACATCTATGAATCATCCTTTTTCCACTGTCATGTCTTCTAACTGCAGTACTAAGGACTTTCCAATTCCAATGCAGGAAATGAACGTCCAACATTTTTTTTTTCAATTTCATAGAAAACATTTATGAAATTAAGTAGTATATGTATTAAACATGTGCAAATATGATTTATTTATTGCTTAAGGATACAATGTGATAACTACCCTGTTAGAGATGTACCATAGCCACAGACATGTGGGATGGTTGTTTGGGGCAGTAGTTCTTAAAGGTTTTTGGTACTTTAGTGAAATAAACATGATTTGGTTTCAACAGGCACACACACACTTATTACTTTAATTTATTTTTAGCTGGCATGAGCTTAACATAGCTGAAGTTTGTAATGGCTGTTCATAAAAAAACAAACCATGGAATTCAAGGTTATCTTGGACTGTAGACTACTGTCAAGGCGAAAAACCATCTAACATCATATTATAAAATATTCTCATTCTTTAAATCAGAATCATAGTCTAGCACTGTAATGTGTCTGTGAGCCCTATAAGGATCAGCTGGTTGTACAGTCCATCCACACATAAACCACTTCCTTTGTTACAAGCTAGTTAGCATTTGGTCTGGTAAAAACATTCCATATTTATAAGTGGGAAAAAAAACAATACTAAAGTGCTTCCCAGGTTTAGAGGGGTTGTGATGTTGACAAATGCTTGCTTTGCAATATGGGAGATTACTTTCACTCATTTAGCTGATTTAAGCCCTTATGTCTATATTAATAACAATGATGACAGCATATCCATGGCTGGGGGCTCTTCCTCTGTGAAAGGATTACCTCCAAAATCTCTTAATCCGTCACCATTTAGCTGTTGTCCAAACACCCTCACAGTTCTCTCTCTGTGAGTCAGACAGGATAGGAGCTTCTCTGAAGGCTTGGGCCCACTCCAGCATGGAGCAGAGCAGCGAGAGGACAGGACAAAACACACCACTGCAGACAGAAAACGGCTAACAGAGGATGAGAAGAAAGGAGGGAAATACTATACAGGAGTAGGTTATTTGTGAATCTGGTGACAATGTGATAGTGACAGTGTGACGACGGTTTTGATTCACAAGGTCCTCGATGTAGAATGACGACAATATGAGAAAGTGAGAATGAATAGTGGAAAGTATGAGCAAACAAGAATGATATAAAGCTCAACAAGGGAGAGATTGAGAGGGAGATTGAGAGGGAGAAGGATAGAGGGAGAAAAAGAGAGGGGCCCCAGACAAACGTGTGCTAGCAGGCCAGTGCAGAGGACTGAAGCCTACTCTGTTGAGAGGAAGGAGAGTGGCTGCCAAGAAAAACCTTCTTCCTCTCATGGTGTCGCTGTGATGGGCTGAGTGCTTCAGAGAAGAAGACAAAAAAACAGAAAAAGTGAGGAATAGATAAGAGAAAAACGCCCCAACAGCTAAAAAAATCACATGGATGCCAAATCTTCCTCTCTCCTCCTTCCTCTACCCCTCTCCTGTTCTCCTCTTCCACTAAATGTGATCTCATATGAAAAAAAATAATAATAATCTGTCATGGCGCTTGTCCCGTTACCGCCCTGTGACTTGGTTCAATAACAGTTTGTATTCAAACTAACTCTCTCCTTTTAGTGCATTTGCTATAGACCCTTTCACGTTCGGTTGACCAGCTAACAAAAGTGGTAAAAAATAAAAAAGTGATTTAGATGGCACAATGATTCCACACAGTATTTAATTCTTGTTTTCACCTGAACAGAAAAGTGTGTGAATTGTGTCATGTTTTGCAACATGGAAATTATCTTTTGCTCATATGCTCTGGGAAAGATGATCGCAGAAGAAAATTCTGATTAATAAATGTTGTGAAACTGTAAGTCCCTTATAACTTCAGATATATTTTGGTAATTTACTGATACCACAATGCAAGAAATCTACATAATCCCCATTTAATCTGGCACCTGCAGAATTGGCATGTCCTCAAGTTTTATAGGCAGGTTGATGTGTGTGTGTGTGTGTGTGTGTGTGTGTGTGTGTGTGTGTGTGTGTGTGTGTGTGTGTTAAATACACCATGCAGAAACATGGAGCAATAATACATAATACACACCATAGAGATACGTGCAAGGTGAAGGCCTACATCAACTGGATTCGAGGTACATCTGGATTGAATGTCTCTATGGGTAATTGGCTTGAACAGACCTCGGCATTATTTCTTTTCCAACTTGCTAGCTGTTTATCTTTTTATCTGTTTTCAAAATAGATAACTATTTCATGGACCACAAGGCTGTTGTCTTTTTGTTGCAGTGTTTGTTTCCCCAGCCTTAATTCTGTCATTTCTCCAGTGTGTGCAGGGATCTTCACACAGGAGGAGGCAAACAGCTGGTGCCAAACAGAGGAGCAACGCAGATCAAAGAACGGAGGAGAATAAGAGGGGAAGAGAGAGGGAGACAGAGAGGGATAATTGTGTGTGAGGGAGATAGATGAATTGTGAAAGAGGGAGAGAGATGTCAGAGAAAGAGAGAAAGAGATGTCACGGGGACAGAGGATTCCTTGAGGCTTTTAGGTGTTCAAGGACCCAGCAGCTCAGCAGTGCCTCCTATGCCAACCTCCCCTTTAACCACACAGAACCCACACCCTCCTGCTATGACCTCTCCTTTCTCTTAAACAACACAGGTCCTCTAGCTACAGCCTCCCCTTTAACCACACACAACACATACACTCCTGCTATGACCTCTCCTTTAACCACACACAACACATACCCTCCTGCTATGACCTCTCCTTTAACCACACACAACACATACCCTCCTGCTATGACCTCTCCTTTAACCACACACAACACATACCCTCCTGCTATGACCTCTCCTTTAACTAAAATAACACACAGCCTAATACAACCTCCCCTTTAACAACACCTACCACCTTTCAGTTAAAAAAGCTCCCTCTCATGCAACCCTGATAACCATAACACACAGGCACAGCCTACTATATAAATGACTCACCACATGTAGTGCAATATTCTGAAGATGGAGATGACATTGGCCATTTAGAGTTTTTCACAATTGCTAACACACCTAGAATGGTCATGTGAACAATATACACCATAAAGCAAAACCATAAAGTTTCAGAAGCAAGACCATTTACCTGAACCCATAACTGCTATTCACCTGTTTTCACACAAATATCTTTTTCATGCAACTTTTTTTCAAATCCCTACTCACAGCCTCTTTGTATAGCATAACAATAAATATGTTATCATGTAAAAAAAAAAAATACTGTCATTCAGTGCACCAAACTCAAACCATCGCAATTCACCCTCAACGCACAGCAGTTGAGGGGTAAACATTAACAAACGTAATTAGTCTTTAAGCCATCAGGATGTTCACATAAATAAAAAGGGCCACAGGATAGCTCCTCCGTGTTTTGTGGAACAATAGATGATAACGAGAGAGGTAGAGGAAGGAAGTAGGAACGAAAGGAGGTGGACGGGGGAGAGGAAGGAGAACACACTGATCTCTAATGTGAGATCTCAGAGATGGAACTGCAATGGCATTTGTGCCAGAACTTGATTAGTTTAACTCCACAGTACAGCATTCTAGTAGTAGTCTAATTGTAGTCTCAGTAGGGGTTGGTACAATGCCGTCCTCTTGCCTCATCTCTGCAGAAAGAAACTCATCTCTGCAGAAAGAAACTCATCTCTGCAGAAAGAAGCTAATCTCTACAGAAATAAACTAATCTCTGCAGAAAGAAACTCGTCTCTACAGAAAGAAACTCATCTCTACAGAAATAAACTCATCTCTACAGAAAGAAACTCATCTCTGCAGAAAGAAACTCATCTCTACAGAAAGAAACTCATCTCTACAGAAAGAAACTCATCTCAGCAGGAACAAACTCATCTCTGCAGAAAGAAACTCATCTCTACAGAAAGAAACTCATCTCTACAGAAAGAAACTCATCTCTACAGAAAGAAACTCATCTCTGCAGAAAGAAACTCATCTCTGCAGAAAGAAACTCAGAAAGAAAATCATAAGCAGACGTTTCGCAACACCTAATCAATAACACCTCCTAGAGGAAGTAGGAAAGAACCCCCTACTGCCGACCGATCCTTACCTTATGTAATAGAGCTGGTAGATCTACCCTCAACCTCACTCTGACACGGAGGTACCGATGGGCTGGCGTGAATCAGCCTTTTCCCTCACTTATACATTTAGCTACTGTATCACAGGACTGTCATGCATAAGCGCCTACTGTATGTGATTGCAGATTCAGCATTGCCACTTGCACTTAAATCTACCTGAAAGGGAAATGATTTAAAAATATGTCTAGGATAAGGATTTTGAACATTATACATGATATCTCTAGATTGTTTTTTATACTTTTCCTATGAAATAGAGTATTATTATTTTGTTATCCTTTCTGTCATTGAACTGACATGTATTTCTGCTGGTTCATACGGTTGCACTCCACACTTGTCTGTGTGAGAGCAGAAGAGTAAAGAAAGACACAGGGATTCTGCCCATCTCCCATGCCTTCACATTTGGTACTGATAATATATCAATATAAATGACATACGTGGAAAATCACTCCTACATTAATCACAACCCTGGTTTGGCGTAATGCCACACATTGTAATTGATTACACTGGCAGAGAGAAAGGCATGACAAGCACATCTCACGGGTCCTACAAACCGCATCTCAGACGAGGTTGATGAATGCTTTGATGTAAGCATTTGGATATCATTTAAGGTTCATAATAGTCATGAGAGTCAAATGTTAGCGAAAGCTCGATGAGGATGACAAAAATCACTTTAGACATCGGGGCTTAACTTGACTGAAATCAAATGTCCTATTTGAAAAAACTCAACCCATACAGAACATTACAGATGGTTTCAACTAGGGGAACTTCACAAGTTCTAACGATGTAGAACAGAGATAAAATGAACTGTTTATTTAATATATTTTCTAGATGACAGGAACTTGTCATTCCTTTTGTTGTTTTGGTAGTGATTTTTCTGTTACTTGTTATGTGTAAATGTGTCCCTTTCATTAAAGCTGTGTATGTATGTGTGTGTGTGTGTGTGTGTGTGTGTGTGTGCGTGTGTGGGGGGGCAGCTGAAGCAATGTAACTGTTGACGTAAAGCAGAGTGGAGCTGAACCAGTATAGTGGTTGATGTTAATCAGAGTGGAGCCCACTATACTGTTGCTGAGAGGGAGGGACAGGAGGAGAATGGGGAGGCATAACATCCAGGAGGGACTGCTGCTAGGTCCTCTGGGAGCCCTCCACTCTTGGATAACCTCAAGCTTTTGTAGACGTGTGTTCTTGTGTTGTTTGATTTTGTTTGCGTTGTGGCATCATGGGTTTCGAAACTGTTTTCAGGAGACCCCCTTGTCTTCTCTCCCTTTCATTTCCACCAGCTCCATGTTGGATTTTAAGCCATTTGAAATATTTCTGAATATTCTCCATTCTCTTTTCTTTATAGTGCTAATGAGTCCTTCTCCGCTAGAGCAGAGGAAGGTGAGCCATCCCATGTAAATCACAGAGAGACAATTCTTTTGATTGAACAATGACTGTCAGCTGGACTATTGCATTTGGAAGCCAGGGCACCGAGCTCCTGCTGTACTGTACACATTTTGCTATGAGGCTGAGAAAAATGTTTGAAGTTTTAATGCGTATCTTGCTACAGTATCATATGATAATTCTGAGCCCTAGATTTCAGGGCACCGGGGCATATAGGCAGGGGCATGCCCATTTGGTAATCTGGCACTGCTAACTGTAGGTTTGTTCCAAGGTTTGGGCAGTCACAGGTAGGTTGGACTGGGGAGAGAGTAGTGTGGAGTCAATGGGACACTTCGCATTCCTTACCCTGTAAGAAGTGTATGTACATAAAACCATTTTTGTTTTCAGATAGAACCTTTCTGGTGCCACACAGAACCCTTCTGTTTAGGATTTAGGATCCTCTATGGAAAGGGTTCTACATAGAACCCAAACGGGTAGACCTGGAACCAAAGTCATTGTATATACAGTGGATATAAAAAGTCTACACACCCCTGTTAAAATGCCAGGTTCTTGTGATGTAAAAGAATGAGACAAAGATAAGTCATGTCAGAACTTTTTGCACCTTTAATGTGACCTATAATGTGAACAATTCAATTGAAAAACAAACTATTGAAAAATAAAAAATAAAAAACTATAACCTGGTTGCATATGTGTGCACACCCTTAAACTAATACTTTGTTGAAGCACCTTTTGATTTTATTACAGCACTCAGTCTTTTTGGGTAGGAGTCTATTAGCATGGCACATTTTGACGTGGCAATATTTGCCCACTCTTCTTTGCAAAAGCGCTCCAAATCTGTCAGATTGCGAGGACATCTCCTGTGCACAGCCCTCTTCAGATCACCCCACA
>JACXGI010015073.1:0-18039 GCA_016801175.1 Esox masquinongy
GCTGAATAATTTTGCACGCCCAATTTTTCAGTTTTTTATTTGTTAAAAAAGTTTGAAATATCCAATAAATTTCGTTCCACTTCATGATTGTGTCCCACTTGTTGTTGATTCTTCACAAAAAATTACAGTTTTATATCTTTATGTTTGAAGCCTGAAATGTGGCAAAAGGTCGAAAAGTTCAAGGGGGCTGAATACTTTCACAAGGCACTGTACATGGAAAGTAGTGGACTAATTCCTGTAGATGGACAGCATACACTTGACTTGAGATGAAAAGACATTCCTGAACTCAGAAATCCAAATGTGTTTTAACGCTACTTTACACATCACTGAATAATACGGATGTTCAGATATTTAGATCATAATCATTTTCTTACCTATTAATGTCATCCAGCTTCCAGGTGATTCTCCTTCATTAGATTTACATTTATAAAAGCCCTCATCCGACTTTGATACTGCAGGGATGGTCATCTCTCCTGTGGTCTCATTCCTGATCAGTACTCCATCTTTGTAGAAATCAGCTTCAATAATGTTTGATTTGGTTGTTTTGTGTTTACAGACTAGAGTCAATATGTCTCCTGCAGTCACTGGATGGACGGGACTCTCCAGGATCACATGACCATCTGTGGAACATAGCATGTGAATAGCAAATCAATTAAGCATATGGGAGACATAACCTTGAAAATCTTATGAACGTGTTCTGTACAAGCAATACAGTCACTCAGTTACAGAATTTAACATTCCATGTTATTTCTATTGTATGTTTTGTCCCATGTACCAACCAGTCACTGTGATGTTGACAGCATTACTGTTCTCTCCTGATCCAGACTCACACCAGTACACTCCACTGTCCTGAGTGCATGTGGTTCTGATGTTACATGTGGACCCTTCTACTGTTCCCCTGTATGAAACACACCCTGACTCTGTTCCTCTGTCTGTGTATCTCATTAGTCTCCATCCAGTAGAGTTTCCTTTCTCCTCACAGCTTAGTGAGACAGATGTCCTTGTAAAATGCTGAGTTCTGTTAGGATTTACTGTCAGAGAGACAGCAGACTGCAGATCTAAAACAAAGAGTCAAACCTATAGTTATTAATACAAAGGAAGTGTGTTCAATTAGTCTACGATTAAATCCAATTCAATTCCAGATACTGACCTCCTGACCAGAGAAACTGGGGTTCACTGTATTCTGTCTGATAATGGTGGTGTTCTCTTTCAGCTCTACACACATATCTTCCTGTGTGAATACGACCAGCAGGACTCAGAGTGTAATATTCTTCAGTAGTCCCATGAACAGATAGGGGCTTAAAAGGGTAGGACTGATTTGAAGGAACAGCCCTAAACCAGAAGAACCTCCAGTGGGTGGATGTCTTGTTAACCCGACATCTCAGAGTCACTGAGGATCCAGGGTTCAACCACTGAGGAGAGACACTCAGGACAGGCTTGGGTTTGACTGTGATTAGACAGAGGACAATATTAAAAAGGTTTTCTAGTTAAGTGGAGAGAGGTTAACATGATTAAATACAGTGGACCAGATTCAGCCAGTTGTACAACATCACTGATTGTGTAGGTCTTCCTTGGCTTGTTTAGATCAGTGGTTATGTAAAAGAAATGTTTCAGACTTTACATTTTAGAAAGTATTCTAATTAACTGTAGAGAGTTTAACATGAGTATGACACATCTGAGAGTGATCACTGTACACAGGATATCCACACTGGCATTGCCTTAATATGGGTTTTATTATATTAGTTGTTTTTTTTGCTTTGATACTATTCACACAAGTTTGTGGTAATATTTAATTACTCTTAGTAAAGAACACACAACAGATCATCAAACCAACCAAAAGAAGCTGTAAACACAGCACTATAAGTCTAAACTTCTCCATTTGTGATGAAGCAAAAATTACTTTTCCATTTGTGATGAAGCAAAAATTCAGTACAGCGCAAATTCTAAGGCTACTGTATATGAGCATGTTGTTTAAAGCTACAATATTCATCTGGGCAGCCCTGTTTGCCTAAACCAAATGGGGGGATATTCTGTTCCTATCTTCTTTGAGTGTGAATTTGACAAAACGATGAAATGTGCATAACAAAAATCAGTGGCAGAGACAAAGAGGAAGAAACAAATAGACTACCTTCAGAGTGTCTACCTTCAGAGTGATCACTGTAGATGAGGGTCGTCTGAACTACAACAAAAAATAGATGTCATTACAGTACAGTTGTAATTCAGTAGTATTCTACAGTAGTAATGAAGTTGTGTATTCTACTGCAGCAATAGAGTAGCAATATTCAAACATTAACTCAGTACTCACAGAGTAGCAAACAGAACCAGGTATGTACCATTCTGACTTGCTGATGATTAACTTTCTGCCTCTACAGTTGTATTAACCAAACTTATCTGCTTCCGATATGAACAGAGGCTGATTTGATCACCCCACTTCCCTGACAGGAAAAAAGATTCTAGAGATACTGAAAAAACTGTAAAAAAATAAAAAACATAAGCAGACTGCACATTGTGCAGTCTTTAATATCTGAAGATGTCATCTTCATTGTTGGCTACATGGACTCACACTGGTTCCTTCATCATTATTGGAAGATGGGAAAAGAAAGATTAGCCTTTTTAATTTGAGTAATTTAGCCAATGCAATTATCTAGAATGACTTGCAGTTAATGTGATCATTTAACATTGGTAGGTGGGGCAAACACTCCTCTGTAGCAGTTAGAAAACTGTGACGTCTGCTCCGCGTGGCGCCGCAGCTCCTCTTCCTCTCCGGCGCTCCACCTCGCCAGTGTTCTAACCACCGGTCGATGGCAGCAGCGCACACCGAGGACGCACCTGTTGTCTCTGAGTCATTAGTTCACTATTCTGTATATCGGTTTTGTTAGTCACAGTTCAGAACGGATGACTGTTTCCTGTTGTTTCCTGTATACGTGAGGTGCTGGTTTTTTGATCTGACATAAGAATACAACAAGAGAATAATCACTTGGTTGTTTGTTTTTCTTTCAATTTTGCCAAATTTTTACGCACATTGCACTCACACCGTCACAAAAACCCTAAGTGCAAGAAGGAAGAAATAAACAGACAATAATATAAATTGCAAGAATTTATTCACGAAAGCAACAATGGGGAAGGTGGGATTTCATTGCTTGAGAGTGATAGTGTCAAAACCATAGTCAGCTTGGTAACTCCTGTCTATTTTATTTTAATTAGGTGGGTAATTTTGGGTAAACATCTCTCAGTTATAACTAATACCCACTGCCCCATCATCTCATCATGTTGTCTGTCTGTCTCTTCATATTAGCACAGACATGGAACATCTGTCTCATCAGGGTAGACATGACATATTGTAGGTTTAATGACCAACCTCATCTTAAGGTAGTTTAAAAGAGACTGACATAACAGTGTCATGCATTGTTAACATGTCCCTAATCTTAAGGTGGTTTAAAAGAGACTGACATATTGTCATGCATTGTTAAAATGTACCTCATCTTAAGGTGGTTTAAAAGAGACTGAAATATTGTCCTGCATTGTTAACAAGTCCCTAATCTTAAGGTGGTTTAAAAGAGACTGACATATTGTCATGCATTGTTAAAATGTCCCTAATCTTAAGGTGGTTTAAAAGAGACTGACATATTGTCATGCATTGTTAAAATGTACCTCATCTTAAGGTGGTTTAAAAGAGACTGACATAACATTGGCATGCATTGTTAAAATGTACCTCATCTTAAGGTGGTTTAAAAGAGACTGACATATTGTCATGCATTGTTAAAATATACCTCATCTTAAGGTGGTTTAAAAGAGACTGACATATTGTCCTGCATTGTTAAAATGTACCTCATCTTAAGGTGGTTTAAAAGAGACTGACATATTGTCATGCATTGTTAACATGTACCTCATGTTAAGGTGGTTTAAAAGAGACTGACATATTGTCCTGCATTGTTAAAATGTACCTCATCTTAAGGTGGTTTAAAAAAGACTGACATAACAGTGTCATGCATTGTTAAAATGTACCTCATCTTAAGGTGGTTTAAAAGAGACTGACAGACCATTCTATCGCTAAAGGCTCTACCTCACACAACCCCAACACAGATGACCAGGACAGGTAAGTACTCACAGGTAAGTTTTATTACAAAGTTAAATTCAATAGTAACACTACAAAATTCATAAAGTATATTCTGTTTTAATTTCCCCCACAGCAACACTCAGATTTCCCCGCTCCATATGGGCTCCCCCCTCCTCCGATCTGACACAGCTCTCCTCGAAGTCAGCCCGTTCTTTGTCTCCTCATCCGCCACTCCGGATGGCATCACTTGTATCGTGGACAGCGATCCAGAATAATTAACATGTATTAACAAGCACAAAGCTTAGGGAACTGCTCTCTCTCTCCGATGTTTGGGGGAAGAGAGGAAAAAGAAATATGAGCGTAGATAGATTCCCTGAGTTCCCCCCCGAACACACAACACAGGATTTGCAGGGAAAAACAGCCAATCCTCCCTGTCTCGTTAGCAACATTAGCAATAATTTCCCTCCTGCCTCATTGACTCATTCCTGGCTTGTGGCATACCCTTTGAAGTTGGTGCATCTTAACTTCTGTTTTACATATGTAGTGTAGCCCCCCTGTGAGCTGGTGACAGAGACTTCCCATTGGGCTCAGTGTCACACTTAAAATATCCTGCTTAGATAAGGGAAATGCATTGAAGGGTTGCTGCAAATCACAGCATTCGACCAGAGGGAGAAGTTCTGCTTGATAATCAAGTAAAACATAAAACCACCAACACATTGTGAGCTAAAAAAAAACATTTAGCCACTCCCTTTCCCCCTAAACATGCCAAACACACACGCACACAAACCACAGTCCACATCCTGACTCCTCCCACTGGTTTGGTGGTTGACTTGTTCACTAGTCTGAGATGGTATTGATATTAGCTGACATTTTAGTTAAACACTGTAACCACCGTGATGTCTTTGCTATTTTGTCCTTTATGATTTGGTTTCACTTTGTGTTTTTGTCATGGTTAATTTTGGCTGAATAAATCATTGTGTTAGCACAGACATGGTATGTCTGATTGGTTTTATGTCAAAATACATCCAATTGTAATGTGGTTTTAGAGAAGAAGACCTTTTGACAAAACAGCACTTTGTTAAAATCACCCTGTTAGAGTTGTCAGGTCCTGAATATAAGGAGGCCCCTAGGCATCTCCGCATTCTAGTTCTGGTTTCCCCGAACCCAAACTGTAAGGAGGCCTCTAGGCATCTCTGCATTCTGGTTCTGGTTTCCCCGAACCCAAACCGTAAGGAGGCCTCTAGGCATCTCCGCATTCTGGTTCTGGTTTCCCCGAACCCAAACCGTAAGGAGGCCTCTAGGCATCTCCGCATTCTGGTTCTGGTTTCCCCGAACCCAAACCGTAAGGAGGCCTCCAGGCATCTCCGCACACTCTGGTTCTGATTTCCCCGAACCCAAACCGTAAGGAGGCCTCTAGGGATCTTCACACTCTGGTTCTGGTTTCCCCGAACCCAAACCGTAAGGAGGCCTCTGGGCATCTCCGCATTCTGGTTCTGGTTTCCCCGAACCCAAACCGTAAGGAGACCTCTAGGCATCTCCGCACTCTGGTTCTGATTTCCCCGAACCCAAACCGTAAGGAGGCCTCTAGGCATCTCCGCACTCTGGTTCTGATTTCCCCCGAACCCAAACCGTAAGGAGGCCTCTAAGGATCTCCGCATTCTGGTTCTGTTTTCCCCGAACCCAAACCATAAGGAGGCCTCTGGGGATCTCCGCATTCTGGTTCTGGTTTCCCCGAACCAAAACCGTAAGGAGGCCTCTGGGCATCTCCGCATTCTGGTTCTGGTTTCCCCGAACCCAAACCGTAAGGAGGCCTCTAGGCATCTCTGCATTCTGGTTCTGGTTTCCCCAAACCCAAACCGAAGCTTTCTGAACCACTGAGGCTTGTTTCGAAAAAACGCCACAATGCTCAAAGCTTTCCAACACAGTGCACAGCAGGGACATCTGCTGGACAAAATGTAATATGACATGTTTGATTCAGACTTCTTGTGTTTAGCCCAGAGCAGTGTTTTCAAAGTAATGGTAAGGATGAATGAATAATCAAGACAACTGAAAAGGGTAACCTCAATAAAACAGGAATTTGTGGAGGGAGAAAGGCTGACATTACACATTCAACCAAATTGTATTACCCGCAACAGGAAGAATCAAACCCGCGACCATGTGAACAGCCTGTCTTCCCATTATTGTGTGGATCATTGTATGTGAATCGAACCCGTGACCATGTGAACAGCCTGTCTTCCCATTATTGTGTGGATCATTGTATGTGAATCGAACCCGTGACCAGGTGAACAGCCTGTCTTCCCATTATTGTGTGGATCATTGTATGTGAATCGAACCCGTGACCAGGTGAACAGCCTGTCTTCCCATTGTGTGGATCATTGTATGCACTACATGCCTTTCAGTTCTCAGTTGGTACTGTGCCATTGTTTTTGTTCCTTTGGAAGACTAATAAAAGAAAAGTCTCACTACCCACTATACTGCTCTGCGCCTTCTGTCCTGCCACACAACCATGACAGAATAATCCACCAAGTACACAGCGGAGTTGGACGGTAGAGGAACTCCTCGGATGGACCGATTCGGACTCCGAGGAGGAGTACCCCTACCGGAACCCGCTGGAGGGCTGGCCAGCCTTGGTGCCGGCGGGCAAACGATGCCAGCTAGCCGCCGTCAGACAGCCCCATACACTTTTTATTTGGTGGGGGGGGGGCTATGGGGTCGCGTATGCCACCACCAGAGGCTGGTGGATGGAGATTTCAGATGGATGATCATGTGACGGAATTGGCTACTTAAAAAACAATGTTCAAAATATTCCATAAAATCTACAAAGGGTTGACTCTTGGACTCTGTTGGAGCAACGGCAGTCTGATGTGATTTGTCGGGAACATGATGTCTCTGTAAAAGTTATATCTACTAGACTCTTCCTGGACCCCAGACAGTTATGGCTACGACAAGACTGGACGACATATAGCGAAGGGAGAAGGGTTTCCTCAAGGATTACGATGTCAGGCTCAGTACAGAACAACAGCGTTGATGAGTCTCTACCAAATGTTAAAGCCAAAGGGGCGTGAAGTGAAGGCTGATTGGATGCAGTGGAAAGCTGATTAAGTTGGGGAGAATTTAAAACAGAGAGGTAGAACTAAGTCTGTCCTGATGCTAGAACTAGGTCTGTCCTGATGAATCAAATAGATTCCAGTGCTAGAACTAGGTCTGTCCTGATGAATCAAATAGTTTCCAATGCTAGAACTAGGTCTGTCCTGATGAATCAAATAGTTTCCAATGCTAGAACTAGGTCTGTCCTGATGAATCAAATAGATTCCAATGCTAGAACTAGGTCTGTCCCGATGAATCAAATAGTTTCCAATGCTTGAACTAGGTCTGTCCTGATTAATCAAATAGTTTCCAATGCTAGAACTAGGTCTGTCCTGATGAATCAAATAATTTCCAATGCTAGAACTAGGTCTGTCCTGATTAATCTAACAGCTTCCTGTTTGTGGTGCTGTATGCTTCTTGCTCTTAGATACTTGGCCACCTGCCAAACTGTTTGCTTTACTATTTATTAACTACCATGTCTTAGTATTAGTTCTTGTGTTCATTCCACTCTTTTCACCCCAGGACACTTTATCTGGACAAAAACTGAACTGATTTACTTTCACCAACCAAAGCAAAATAGTATTAAGGCTTCTCCTTGTAGTTCTTCTAATCATAAGATAAAGAAAACAATCAACTTGTGGCAAAGGTAGCAATATAAGTTGCTCATGGCCGACTAAGATATTATAATGATTCTGCCTATACATTATGCACAAATAAACTACATACTACATATCCAGCAGAAAATAGGATGCATATTTAATGTTAGATCTCTTGCTTCAAAGGCAATTAAAATAACTGAATGTGATTGGCCTGTTTGAAACCTTTTTTGTCATATATTTCTGGATCTAACCATTTCCACACAATGTTTGATTTTTGTCCCATGGAATGTCAGTGTGTATATCAATGTATTTGTAGTAATGATCAGGATTCTGCATAAATAATGTTTTCATGGTTATTGTTCCGCTGGTCATTTGAATGTCTAAATATATTAATGAAGGAGTCATGTACTAATATAACATCCATCCAACACGTCCAGAGGAGGACTGGTATGATGGCAATTGAAAAGTCCATACAGTTTACAAAAATGGTGGGTAAGACAGAGGACAAGTCTATTGCACAATCAACAGCTTTATTTCTTGCAAGGAGAGAGAATCCCCATGTCAGGAGGTAACCATGGAGATTCTCTAATGTAACCAAGGACAATCATCAGTTCCTATACAGTAAAAGGGGTGTGGTAAGATACTGCACAGCTGTCCTATTTCAACAATATATGTTCCCTTCGTTCCATCTATGCAGAGGTTTTGCCGAAAAAGGCAGGCTGCCATCTGGACAAAGCACAGATACACTGAGGGTTTAAACAGATTGACAGAGGACCCAGTGGTCTACTGATACCATTCATTCATGACCATAAACAGAGACCAGATCCCCCTTTCCCACATTCCTTTTCTAAACACGGGGACTCAGTACTTTCCCATTTACTCAATACTTCAACCAGTAATTCCTTTATACATTTATATAATTAAAAATACATCAGTTGAAAAAATTCCACAACAGTGGCCATCCCTCAGTGTCTGGCTGAAAATATTATACAATGCCTGGACAAAAAAAGTCACAGTTTAGATAAAGAAAAGCAAATAGCAGATTGAATAACTACTATAGTGATTAATATGTTTCAGCTGGCCACAATTCTTTAAACCCTAACCAATGCAGTGAGTTGCATCTCATTCTTTAAACCCTAACCAATGCAGTGAGTTGCTTCTCATTCTTTAAACCCTAACCAATACAGTGAGTTGCTTCTCATTCTTTAAACCCTAACCAATACAGTGAGTTGCTTCTCATTCTTTAAACCCTAACCAATGCAGTGAGTTGCTTCTCATTCTTTAAACCCTAACCAATACAGTGAGTTGCTTCTCATTCTTTAAACCCTAACCAATACAGTGAGTTGCTTCTCATTCTTTAAACCCTAACCAATACAGTGAGTTGCTTCTCATTTCTTAAACAACCATGAGAGACGTATCCTGTGGTCGTGGGAAAGATGTTTCTGTGTTTCAGATGGGTGAAATTACTGGCCTGCATCAAGCCAAGGAAACGACTAAGGAGATTGCTGGAGTTTGGTTAAGAACTGTCCAACGCATCATTAAAACCTGGAAGGGTAGCGGTGAACCGACAACATCCCTGAATAAATGTGGTCAGAAAAAATCTTAAATGACCATGATCGGAGATCACATAAAAGCTTGATGAAGTCAATCAAAGTCGAATTGTAAAAAATTGACCATGAAACTCACAACAAGTAAGAGGCTTTTCACAAGCACAATGCGATGAGAACTGAGAGGATTGGGACTAAACAGGTGTGTGGCCAAAAGGAAACCACTTGTTTGTGAGGCTAATCGGAAAAAAAGTCTTCAATTTGCTAGGGAGCATAAAGATTGGACTCTGGAGCAATGGAGAAAGGTCATGAGTCCAGATGTACCCTATTCCAGAGCGGTTAAGAAGGGAAGAGCATGAAGCAATGCCCCCCCGTCATGCATATCCTCCTGAGACCCTGAGTCCGCATATGAGGACACTGTGTTTTATGCTTCCTGCACCATCTACTTCATTCTGCGTAACGTAAACCTATTGTCCTTATTAGAGGACAGTTGTCTGCGCCCTGCTTACATATTATACTTATCAGGTCCTACTAATCCCAAATAGCTAAGAGAAATAAAAAATGCATACATTATCAAAGCTCAGGTCTTAGGAGGATGGTGCCCGCTGTACAAGCCTCTGGAGGCAGTGTCATGATCTGGGGTTGCTTCAGTCGGTCAGGTCTAAACTCAGCAGCGGCATGTGGCAACTAAAAGAAGTTGGCAGAGTAACTGAATGTACTGAATGGCTGTCCCATCAAGTTATTTTTCCTGATGGCACAGGCATATTCCAGGATGACAATGCCAGGATTCATCGGGTTCAAATTGTGCCCGAACCAAGAGTGGTTCAGGGAGCATGGGGAATCATTTTCACACATAAATTGGCCACCACAGAGTCCTGACATTAGCCCCATTAAAAGTCTATGGGATATGCTGGAGACTTTCCGGAGTGGTTTGACCCTCTCGTTATGACATTAGCCCCATTAAAAGTCTATGGGATATGCTGGAGACTTTCCGGAGTGGTTTGACCCTCTCGTTATCAACACAAGATCTCGGCCAGAAATGTATGCAACTCTGGATGGAAATGAATGTTGTGATGTTGCATAAGGTTGTCAAAATAATGCCACGGCAAATACACGGCGTAATTAAAGCTGAAGGCGATCCAACAAAATATTAGTCTGCAACTTTTTTTTGGCAAGGCAGTGTTGATTATGCATAATTATTATTTTAATTCCAGCCATTAACGCTGAAAAGTTGACTATAATGTGCATTTTTTTGCTATATGAAAAGTACCCATAGGAATGGGAGACACCAAGCATTTGTTTTCCCACATCAGACCCGTTGATTATAGTAAAGTTGTGGCCCCAGCTAAGTATAACCGAAGCAGTACAATCTAATGCTCGGTGACTATATGGACACTCGCTGAATTGAACCAATCACAAAATTTCCCGTTTGCCAAACCTATTGACTTTTCTGGACGAGGAAACTCAAAGACCAACCCTATCAAACTGTTCACAGGGCTGAATTAATTGATCCTTGTGTTTGCTCCCAAAATGCATAGTTAACACCCCACTGTGTAACAATACATGCTGTATTCATTAGCCAGCAGCTAGAAATGTTCATACTACAAATGAATGTTACAACATATTGATACTACAAACACCTGTATATAGTAGGTTACTACCCATTTATATTCATTATGTTAGCGCCACCTGTTGGTTGAAGAAGACAGAGGAAAACGGTCATCCTCTGCTTATCAGGGGACACAGAGTTCATACTAGGTAACATGTTGTGAATAGCGAATGTTGTCAAGTCAGTGTATGAGGTTTCACATAGAGAATGACGGAGATCTGGTCTGAGGGACTGACCATGCTGCAGTAGATCCTGCTGGGGATCCTGGTTGGTGATCTGGGTCTGGGGAGATCTACAGGGAGAGAGACCCTCATAAAAACATAGACAATAGACAAAGTATCCATCAACAGTAGACAGACAGGTTTACTAAACGAGAAATTATCTGATTAGAACAGCTGATGATCATTATCCATCTTAGTGAACTAAAGACACTTTACCTTTGTAGGATGGATCAGGAGGCCATTGTGAACCGAAATGTGATGTTTTAAAATTGCTTTAATAAAGTACAATTATAAAACTAGTTAGACTCCCCAGTAACTGTAATCCTGACTGGGTCACTGTTCAGGGTGTAGTAGGGAGGTTCTCCTTTCCCTCCTCTACACCAGTACTGTCCTCCATCAGAGACACTGACAGGGTTAAATGTGTAGGTGGATTCAGTGATGGTTATTGGTGGAGAGTCTGGTCTGTCTCTGTACCAGTAAAACCTCCACCCACCAGATTACTCCCAACCGTCTGAGTTCCTACATTACAACAGATTTAAACGCATTTTGACCAGTTCTGGTTTGTGACATTACTCAGATATTTTGCTTGAAAACCCATCCGACATTGTACGTATGAGTTTATTTGTTGGATGTCAATGTAATTGTTTCATGAATATATCTCATCCTCTGTTTCAATACAGCAAAGTTACCTGATAGAATTTGTAAGTGGATTGGCTTCATCAATAATGACAATGGACAAGAGGACACTTACTGGTGGGCATTTTATCTCTACTAAAATTCTGCTAAATTAGTGAACATTGCATTTTTACTAACATTTTAGTTTTAAAAGGGTTATATATTGTATTTAAAATGTATCTGGGTTACATATCGCAGAGGCATAAAAAAAACATCTGAAAATGTTTTTAAAACATTTACTTTTCACATATGAACACACAGTATTTGAGTTTAATACAAAGTATAGATATTAACTGTGATTGTACAGTGGATATAAAAAGTCTACACACCCCTGTTAAAATGCCAGGTTTTTGTGATGTAAAAAAAGTAGACAAAGATAAATCATGTCAGAACTTTTTCCACTTTTAATGTGACCTATAATGTTAACAATTCAATTGAAAAACAAACTGAAATCTTTGAGGGGGAAAAATTAAAAATCAAAAAAACTTGCAATAACTTGGTTGCATAAGTGTGCACACGCTTAAACTAATACTTTGTTGAACCATCTTTTGATTTTATTACAGCACTCAGTCTTTTTGGGTAGGAGTCTATTAGCATGGCACATCTTGACGTGGCAAGCATGTTTACTCTTCTGTACATGCTGTGGTCTACATGGGGAGTGGGTGTAAACATCAATGTTCCCAGGTGGCTCCTGCTTCTAATCTGATTGTCCCCGTCATCTCTCTCAAGGACCTGCAACATTTTGGAGTTTATAAGAACATACACTCTTAGAATGTTTTTGCTATTTAGAACCTTAAAGGGTTCATCAGCTGTCCACAAAGAAGAACCCTTTGATGAAACTTTGGTTGCTGTGGTTCCAGGTAGAAACCTTTTTGGTATTAGGTAGAACTCCACTTCGTTCCAAGTAGAACCTTTGCCACATTATGTTTTACAAGGATTTTGCATCGAACCAAAAGGGTACAACCTGGAAGTCAAGAAGGTTCTCCTATAAGGACAACACGCTTGAACCCATTATTTTCTAGGAGTGTATTTAAACCTGAAGTACGGTAACATATCGTAACCACAGCATTGCTTCCATACCATTTCAATAGATGTGTTTTAGTGTTTCAGTACCTGTTCATGGCTTTAATAGGGAATTGACTGGTTCTGTCTCTGGTGGAGGAGTTGATCCTGTAGGAGGTGATGAGGAGACAGTGTTTGTATCTCTACAGTTATATACATAAGAACATAACATTCAACATGGGGTCAAGGAGAGGATATCATACAGGTATATGAACTCTTACCTCTCTTTTTCTTGTTCTTGGTCTTCTTATTGAGGTCAATCTCTGCATAAGTCACATCAACAGGTCCAGATGCTGCTGACAATGGTCATGTCTCATCAACATTAACAAATACGTTCATTCATATTCTGCCTTGTTGTCCAAATCACCAAAGTCTCACATTTTGATTTAACTGTTAGCATTTTAATGGGTCTGACCAGTACCTTTCACTGTCTGCACCTCAGAATAGACTACATTTTCTTTTGGATCAGCCGGCTTTCCTGAGGAACAAAAAAAAAAAAAATCGGTATTTTTTAGTTTTTCCTTCTATTACTGTGAATTGTTGAATCAAAAAAAATCTTAAATCAGTTTAGAATCACCTTTCTTTTTCTTGTGCAGCTGGTTGAGTTGAATCTGGGCATATGTCACATAACCTGTCCCAGAAGAAGAAGAAGCACCAGCAACAACTGACACAGAACATACAAAAAATGTAAAACTTACAGACACATACAGACACTTTCACTTGGTCACACATTACTCTAGCAACTGACAAAACAGACAAGCACTAACTTCATTAAGTTAATTGTAGGTTGCCACACATTCTAACCAAAAAACAACTGAATATTATAGGTTACAAGACAAATAGTGTATATTACAGGCTCCAACACACTGGTACAATAACATTACAGTATACCTCTATCATTGTGGTCTGATGGATTGATCGTGTCATAGATGTGAGCGCCCTAAACCTAACCCTAACCACCTGTTGGTTGAAGAAGACAGGAAAACGGTCATCCTCTGCTTATCAGGGGACATACAGTGAGGGAATAAATGATTTGATCCCCTGCTGATTTTGTACGTTTGCCCACTGACAAAGAAATGATCAGTCTATAATTTTAATGTTAGGTTTATTTGAACAGTGAGAGAAAGAATAACAACAAAAATATCCATAAAAACCCATGTCAAAAATGTTATAAATTGATTTGCATTTTAATGAGTGAAATAAGTATTTGATCCCCTCTCAATCAGAAAGATTTCTGGCTCCCAGGTGTCTTTTATAGAGGTAACGAGCTGAGATTAGGAGCATACTCTTAAAGGGAGTGCTCCTAATCTCATCTTGTTACCTGTATAGAAGACACCTGTCCACAGAATCAATCAGATTCCAACCTCTCCACCATTGCCAAGACCAAAGAGCTGTCCAAGGATGTCAGGGACAAGATTGTAGACCTACACAAGACTGTAATGGGCTACAAGACCATCGCCAAGCAGCTTGGTGAGAAGGTGACAACAGTAGGTGCGATTATTCGCAAATGGAAGAAACACAAAGAACTGTCAATCTCCCTCGGTCTGGGGCTCCATGCAAGATCTCACCTCGTGTAGTTGCAATGATCATGAAAACGGTGAGGAATCAGCCCAGAACTACGTGGGAGGATCTTGTCAATGATATCAAGGCAGCAGGGACCATAGTCACCAAGAAAACAATTGGTAACACACTACGCCGTGAAGGACTGAAATCCTGTAGCGCCTGCAAGGTCCCTCTGCTCAAGAAAGCAAATGTACAGGCCCGTCTGAAGTTTGCCAATGAACATCTGAATGATTCAGAGGAGTACTGGGTGAAAGTGTTATGATCAGACGAGACCAACATCAAGCTCTTTGGCATCAACCCAACTCGCTGTGTTTGGAGGAGGAGGAATGCTGCCTATGACCCCAAGAACACCATCCCCACTGTCAAACATGGAGGTGGAAACATTATGCTTTGGTGGTGTTTTTCTTTTAAGGGGACAGGACAACTTCACCGCATCAAAGGGACGATGGACAAGGCCATGTACCGTCAAATCTTGGGTGAGAACCTCCTTCCCTCAGCCAGGGCATTGAAAATGGGTCGTGGATGGGTATTCCAGCATGACAATGACCCGAAACACACGGCCAAGGCAACAAAGGAGTGGCTCAAAAAGAAGCACATTGAGGTCCTGGAGTGGGCTAGGCAGTCTCCAGACCTTAATGCCATAGAAAATCTGTGGAGGGAGCTGAAGGTTCGAGTTGCCAAACGTCAGCCTCGAAACCTTAATGACTTGGAGAAGATCTGCAAAGAGGAGTGGGACAAAATCCCTCCTGAGATGTGTGCAAACCTGGTGGCCGACTACAAGAAACGTCTGACCTCTGTGATTGCCAACAAGGGTTTTGCCACCAAGTACTAAGTCAAGTTTTACAGAGGAGTTGAATTCTTACTTCACTCATTAAAATCCAAATCAATTGATAACATTTTTGACATGCATTTTTCTGGATTTTTTTGTTGTTATTCTGTCTCTCACTGTTCAAATAAACCTACCATTAAAATTATAGACTGATCAATTTTTTGTCAGTGGGCAAACGTACAAAATCAGCAGGGGATCAAATCATTTTTTCCCCTCACTGTAGAGTTGATACTAGGTAAAATGTTGTTGTGAATAGTGAATTTTGTCAAGTCAGTGTATGAGGTTTCAGATAGGGAATGACAGAGATCTGGTCTGAGGGACTGACCATGCTGCAGTAGATCCTGCTGGTGATCCTGGTTGGTGATCTGGGTCTGGGGAGTTCTACAGGAAGAGAGACCCTCATAAAAACATAGAAAATAGATACAGTATCAATCAACAGTAGACTCACAGGTTTACTCACAAGGATGTTCTCTTACAACAGGAACCTGGAACAAGAAATCCAGCTATTATATAAAGTTTGTTTTGCTGTTGACTGTAATTATTTAAACTTGTTTCCTAAAAAAGACAAAATAGTAAAGATCTCACGTTTGCAGTTTTTATGTTGACACACAAGGACCAGCAGAACAACCAGGAACACACCAACAACCAGACCCACAACGACTCCTACTAGCACCGAGATAGAGGATTCAGGAGCTGGAGAAAAAGACTCAGACTCAGAGACATGCTTGGATTAGAAAATAAAGGACAAAAGTCAGTCACTGTAGAAGAGGTATTGGTAGCAAAGTGGAGGGCCCTCTTGTAAAACTGAACATTATGTGAACCACTAAATCAATTTGTTCAGGTGATAGACCAGAATGTACATAATGTACAAGTACAATGAAATAACATAGAAACACAGACAATGGTCAACTACATGACAACAGCATGAACCTAACCACAAAATAATTAACTCACCATTCACAGTTATAGTGACCTGATTACTGATGGATGTAGTTGTGGGTCTGGAGTCTCTCTCTCCCAGACACCAGTAGAGACCCTGGTCAGACTCTTTAATTCTACTGATGGTGAGGTTGTTTCCTGATATAATGTATTCAGACTGGTACATTGTAATCATAGTGTTGTTTTTGTACCACTTATATCTCCAGCCACTGTCAGACTCCGTTGAACAGGTCAGAGTAACTTTCTCTTCAATGTACGGAGAGGTTGGTTTTACAGTCAGGGTAGATTTAGGCAGTGGGGTAATATGGGGTAATATGCAATAGATCACAACCCCT
This sequence comes from Esox masquinongy, assembly GCA_016801175.1. Classification (NCBI taxonomy): domain Eukaryota; kingdom Metazoa; phylum Chordata; class Actinopteri; order Esociformes; family Esocidae; genus Esox; species Esox masquinongy. Next base: position 16,524 of record JACXGI010015073.1, read on the forward strand.
TGAGTAGTAAAAGAGGAGAGGTTTGCATGATTCTCTCGTCTTTTCACTTGACGAAAAACTCAGTTATCGTCACCTATTTATTGTATCAATGTCATTCACAAATTAACGAAAAACTAACATTGTTGTAATAGCACAAAACAAATTATGCATTAGGATTTGTTCAGGATAGACAGGAGTCGGGGTCAGAGGAGGCGGCGACCGGCCCGGCCCGGCCACAGCTCCGCCCACCTCCAGGACTGTTCTCCCCCGCTCGGCTGAGCGGGTGCGGAGTTGTTCTGACTCCTCTTCCTCGGAGGATGAGGAGGAGGTCGCCCCCCGAAGGACAGGTGTGTTGACCCCCTGGTGAAGGAGGATTTCTTCGCTGCCGCTGGGCACCTGCACATTCTGATGCCGGAGGAGGGGGACGACCTCTTTGAGGGCTTATATGCCAAAAGAAGGACAGAGAGGAACGTATCTGGCTGGCTCCTCTCCTGCCGGTCCCGCTTCTTCCCCTGCATCTGCTGCTGCCCCCGAGACTTCGGGTCCCTGGAGACCTGGGGGTCAAGTGCACCGGCGTCCCCAGCATCGCCGTGCCAGGTCCTCGGCCGCTTCAGAGCCAGACGCAACATGACCAGCGCAGCATGAGGGGAGGGGACCTTGCCCCCCGAGCCCGTCTCCTCCCACTGCCCGCCGGCAGAACAAAGGGAACCGGAAGGTCCCTCCATTCAAGAAGCATCGTACCTGAATTTTTGGGGGGGAGTGTCCCTTGAATGCTTCCCCACCCTTTGTGCGTTTGGTGGGGAGCTCCTCATGTTTGGTAAATAAAGCTGTGTGCACCTTATTTATCAGTGAGTGAGCCTTCATTACAGAAGAATGTTGCATGCCCGGTTAGGTTTGGTGAGCGGCCTTCCTACCCTCAGTCTCTGACTGGGGGCGGACGTCTCCAACACCATGAGTCCATGGTTCCTCCTCATGCTGTTGCCATGTCGACCAGCGTGTGTGGGAGCCCGGGCAGGGTCCCGTTTGGTGAGGTGGGGTTACCTCAGGGGGAGATTGCGGAGCTTCGGGAAAAGTAGGCGGTGTCACTAGTCCCGTTGGGGCAGAGGGAGAAGGGGCTGTATTCCCCTTACTTCCTGGTGCCCAAGAAGACGGGGGAATGAGGCCTATTATGGACCTGCATGTTTTGAACAAATGCGTGTCAAAGAGGCCATTTTGCATGCTCATGACGAAACGTCTCTTGGAGTGTGTGCACCTCAGGGATTTTCGTGTCAGAATCAATGTCCCGGTCCCATGTCCCGGTTCTGCCTCGACACAGGAAGTTCCTGCGTTTTACATTTTAGGGTCAGGCATACGAGTACACGCAGGTTCCGTTCAGTTACGCGCTGGCCCCCCGCACTTTCACGAAGTGCATGGAGGCAGGCGTTGGGGCCGCTGAGGAGTCAGGGGGTCAGGGTTCTGGCCTATCTGGACGACCTTTTGGTGTTGGTGCACTCGGCAGAGCAGGCCCGGGTTCACACGTTCAGGTTGGTGACTCAGC
>JACXGI010015074.1:0-17974 GCA_016801175.1 Esox masquinongy
AGGTGTTTGGTGAGTGGGGGGGGAGTGGGTGGGAGGTGGGGAAATGGAGGTACTAGGCTCTTTCTATGTGCATTGTTATGTGTATTTCCAATAAAAACTTTATTACAAAAATGTCACTCAAATTCTTGATCCAAAACAAGGTAAACTTGTTCATCATTTGTATACATGATCAGGGTTGGGTAGGTTACTTTTTAAATGTAATCCGTTACAGTTACAAGTTACCTGTTCACATTTGTAGTCAGTAATGTAACTATTTGTTTACTCAAACTCAGTAACGTAATCTGATTATTTTGAATTACTTTTAGATTACTTTCATATTAAGAGGCTTTGGAAAACAAATAGGAATAGCCTATAACCAACTGAACACCTTTTGCGGGATCAATCAATGTTAGAGTTTACATAGCTGGCCAAAAACGGAATTCGCATTTCACCTTTTGGTTTGTGTAGGCTACAGTGCCTTTGGAAATGGGTTTCTAAACCATTGCTTTTTACTTCAATATAATTGGGCTACATCTCTACATTACATGCAAAAAGTCTGTCAGATATTCAGTCATTCCAATTAATCCAATAAACCTCGATTTTCAAGAACCTGACTTTTTATCTGAACATAACCCAAAATTGAATGTTGCTTAAGCCTGTTCTGTTATTTGTGTTGTATTAATGTTTTTAATTGCTTCAAAACGTTGTTGAAAAATAAATGGCAATTACTCGAAAAGGGTATTGACATTGTTGCATATAAAAATTAAGATATCCGTAGCTTTTCGTGCATAAACTAAATCTGCAGTAGTCTGATGATTTGCTCCACAACCAACATTGTCAAAATGTTGCAGAAACCCCCGGCACGCGAATGCACGTTTGCAATCGTGAACACCTGCACAGAAATAAGATTTACCCGTGCAAACGTAATCTGCGATTATTATGGCCACCAGTGATGGATTTTCTAAACGCAAATGAAAGAAATAAACTGTGATTATAAACCTGCACTCTTAGCTTAAAGTAAATTACGTCAACAGCCAATGATAACCAATGAACACAATTTTCAGAGATGCAAAGCAAGCAGAATCACATGTACCTGTAGCCTACCTGTATGGACGGAGTTGATGTGGCCGCGTCAAATGCAAATGATCATCGTTTGGCAGTGTGCTTCCCAACACACCTTTTCTCCTCAAATGTCGTGGTAAATTCCATATAATGTTTTATCTTGAAGGCAGCGCCATGTTACAGCTATCCAACAAATAGTTGCCTAATCTAAACAATTCCTGTAAAAGTTATTCTGTGCATCTCGTCCTGGCTGTGTTGTTCGGTGCATTTGACAAATAAACCTTGAAAATTGAAAAAGATATAACACCAGCAGGGGCGACTGGTCATTAGGGGCAGGTGGGGCACAGCTCAGAATGTTATTGTGATCAATGTAGATCACACGAATTTGATGCCAAGTGGGTCTGACAGCGGGTAGCCCCACTACAGCGTCATTTCGTATTTCAGACCTGATTGGCTGTCTGTCTGTCTGGCGCCAACATTAGTCGGCAAGAAGAGCGAGGAGGGTAGATTGTCTTAGCTAGCTTGTTAGCTTCACAAACGCCAGATAACTTGAGAAAATGAATAAAGTGGATTTCATACTCTAGCACCGGTTTGAAACCCTTAATTTGGAGGAGAAACTTGAAGTAAAGCGACTTGGTGTCCATCATGCCCGGGATATTGTCATCACTCAAACTGCTGGTAAAAGTAACCGTGGGTTTAACGGAGTGGTTTTTGAAGAAAAAATGGCTAACGGTTAGCATACAAAAGAAGGCACTCTTCTGTTTTCCATGTCTGCTATTTGGTGGAGATGGTACTTGGTCGAGGATGGGTTACAAAGATTTGAAACATCTTTCTGAGAGGATTGCAAAACATGAGAGCAGCCGGAGTCATCTGGACAACGCTGTGAAATTGGGCTTACTTGGAAGGGTAAATGTCGCAGTCCAAGTTAACAGTGCATACAGGCGCTCCATTGAGCAGCATAACAAACAGGTGGAGGAAAACAGGTACGTTCTCAGTCGGATCATAACATGTATTAAACTGTGTGGAAAATGTGAACCCGCACTGTGGGGGCACGACGAGTCGTTGGACTCCCTGAATCCTGGAATATTCAGATGCATTTTCGAGACTGTGTGTGAGGGCGATTCGAGAGTTGAGAGGCACTATGACGCTCAGCCCATCTTCAAAGGGACATCCAGCACTGTACAAAACAAACTGTTAGACTATGTATGAAGTGTACAGGGAGGAGTTAGCCAAGCAAGTGGACGAGACATCAAACATGCAAGTGTCATAATTATATTTCGCACCTATTCTTTTTCAATTGAAGTAATCCAAAAGTAATCATACATTTTTTTTAAAGTAATCCGTTTACAATATTTTTGTTGGTAACGTAACAGATTACAGTTACTGTTTTTTTGTAATCAGTTACATGTAATGGATTACTTGTAATCTGTTACTTCCTAACTCTGTACATGACACAGAGCCTGATGGGATGTTAATTGTCTAATTGTATCATGCAGTACACCTGTATGGAAGCATCTGCATTCATTATGGTCCTCCACTCATTTATTCAGATTTTTCCTTTAATTTGTCACCCGTAGATTACAATGGAAAGGTTATAACATATTTACTTCAAGGAAACATTTACAGTGTGTTTTCTAAATGTGTCTTGTATCTGTATATTGCTAACAGTGACGTCCTGTCTAAATGTGTCCTGTCTTGTCCAGATGGTGATGTGATCCTGGAGAGCCCTGCCCTTCCTGTGACTGAGGGATTTAATGTGACTCTAAAGTGCAGAAATAAGAAAAATCTCTCTGACCACACAGCTGATTTCTACAAAGATGGACCCCTCTTCAGGACTGAGTCTACAGGAGAAATGACCATCCATGCAGTATCACAGTCAGATCAAGGACGTTACAGCTGTAGACATTCTGAACTAGGAAGATCACCAGAGAGCTGGATGACTGTGACAGGTAAGAATATGAACTAGGAGAATCACCAGATAGATGGATGACTGTGACAGGTGAGAATATGAACTAGGAGAATCACCAGATAGATGGATGACTATGACAGGTGAGAATATGAACTAGGAGAATCACCAGATAGATGGATGACTGTGACAGGTGAGAATATGAACTAGGAGAATCACCAGAGAGCTGGATGACTGTGACAGGTGAGAATATGAACTAGGAGAATCACCAGATAGATGGATGACTGTGACAGGTGAGAATATGAACTAGGAGAATCACCAGATAGATGGATAACTGTGACAGGTGAGAATATGAACTAGGAGAATCTACATGGGTGTTAGTGTGAGCTGAACAAATATATATTTAATTTAAGCATGTGTGTGCATGAGTTGGATTTAGTTTTTAGTTTTAACAAGTCAGATAAAGGACTTTACAGCTGTAGACACAGTGAAGTAGGAAAATCATATCAGAGCTGGGTGGAAATTATAGGTCAATAAGGATCATTAGAGTTTCTTCAACATAATATGTCTTAGATATGATGAAAGTATTGATAATCTTTATTTATTGTGATGTTGTTCTTTGTGTTTTATAGATATCCCTTCAAGCTCTTCTTCCTCCTCTCTCCTCCTCATTCTCTTAGCGTCTGGGTCGGCTGGTCTGTGCATCGCTCTGATCCTTTTAATGGTCCTGGTCCAGAAGAATAAAGGTGTGATGGTTAACTAAACATTTCAAAATAGTAGAACTAGTCTGCTCGCTACTCATAATAACTACTGTATGTAGTTACTAACAGACAATATTAAACACCCATAACATCATTACCCTCATGTATCTCATTATCATTACCCTAATGTTTCTCATTATCATTACCCTAATGTTTCTCATTATCATTACCCTCATGTTTCTCATTATCATTACCCTCATGTTTCTTATCATCATTACCCTCAGGTTTCTCATCACCATTATCCTCATGTTTCTCATCATCATTACCCTGACACTTTTCTACACTTCAGAAGTAACTTTGTGACGTTGGGTGTAACTTTCCGATTAACCCTCTTACTACTAAAGGTGGATAGGATTTACACCACATCTGTACTCTGTATTAATGATGAGAACTATTAATACACACCACTTGATATAATATTTTTTCATTTCATCCTGACATGTTGCCAGGTGTGTTTTCCACTGGAGTTGCAGCTGAAATGATTGTTGGAATGTTATTCTTCACACAGTAGCATTAAATTCATGCAGGTAGCCCTACAGCCTAGGGAGTAGATCTAAATTCATTAACAGTGAGTAACGGGTCAGTTTCAGAGATGTAGCCCATGTGTAGGCTATAATTGAATTATCCTAATTGTTTTCACATATTTAGATAGACTATTTTACTTGTCCTTACGTGTCTTATAAATTAGAGTCCGTAAGACAAAATAGAGAACATATGACAAGAACAAAAATTATAGGTCTGTAAGGATCATTAGAGTTTCTTCAACATAATATGTCTTAGATATGATGAAAGTATTGATAATCTTTATTTATTGTGATGTTGTTCTTTGTGTTTTATAGATATCCCTTCAAGCTCTTCACCTTCCTCCTCTCTCCTCCTGCTCTTACAAATTTACTCTTTCGGCAATGCACTGCCAACAAGCCTCCCTGGCTTTGCTGGCCGTGTTAGATTTAGCTATTAATATTTTTTTAATAAACGCCCATATCCTGACATTATCAAAATGCGTTCAATCAATCAAATTTATTTATAAAGCCCTTTTTACATCAGCAATTGTCACAAAGTGCTTTTACAAAACACCCGGCCTTAATAAAATTTACACTGAATCAACTAACCAATCTTAATCACCGTCATAGTACTGGTAAACACCACTTTAGACAGTCAGAATTTGTCAACCCTGACTTTCCTTGATGACCCCGAGTTAAATCTGAGTAGGTTAAACTCCCTTTGTAGAAACGTATTGATCTAATTCATTTTATTATTGCTAGGTGTGGCATCTGAACCCAGAGACTTAATCTACACTGATGTTATGATCATACCCAAAGAGAGGAGAGGTACACATTCACACTCACACACACACACACACACACACACACACACACACACCATGGCCCTTCCTCAATGATGTTAGTATCATACCCAAAGAGAGGAGAGGCACAGTACAAACAAACACACACACAGAATGGCCATGCCTCAAATCTTTAGTTGTGACAGATACTTAATACATTTACTTGATACTTAATACATTTACTAATTGTTGTGTCCTTTGTCTTGTCTCTCCAGAAGCTGAACCAGTCTACTCTGATTTGAAGATCGTTACCTCCAGAGATACATGTACACCCAATAACATACAAATAATACATATTGCACACATTCACCCACAGACGTGCCCCCTTTAGCTACAAAAACAAATGCTAATGTTATCTTTAAAATCCCTGCCTCAAAATATCACTGTCAGGAAATGATCAACCCCAAGCATTGGTGGCTGCACTATTGGCACTTGGCTCGACCAATTTACTCTTTGGCCCGCCTTGAAATTGGTAAGGATCGGTATCGAAACAATACCCAATCATGTTTTGCTTCTGTAGTTGTTCTGAAATATGTAATTGCGAAAATGATCTTCATGAGACAAAATATAGCGTATTTTATTCTCTTGTTTTACAACTCTTCTCTTGAGAAAAATAAATGGTTACACTTATCAAACAACTCATTCAGTCTCTCAACGCTCCCCACAACTTCTGCAGGTGCGTCATACAGTGGATGTCAACTGTTCCAGCGCGAATCCCCCTACAAACGCCCCCCCTTGCCCCAGATGGCTGCTTACAGGCGTATCCGCTATGGGTGTTTGTTTTTCAGCGGGGGAGGGTTGTGTTGACATCCCTTCGTGAACTTTTTTTATTTAACATGAAACCAACAAAAATTATTTCCCTCACTCATGGACAAAAAATAAATAAATAAATAACCCTCTACCCAAAAATAAAAAAAAGTTATAATGAGCATTACGCTAGCAGGCAACGTATTTCTGTGGTGCTGCCATATAAAACAAACAACTCTATGCTAAATAAACACAGCACATGTAGCAACACAGTGCTAACTTATAAAACTGACCTGAGACACCAATGATCTTGGTCACCATCCTCCAAGCATTACACTGGGGAACACAATTTTCAGTGAGTTAGATCTGATTCTTTTTTACTAACTTTTGGCCTCTGAATCCAAAAATGAGCCCGTTTTTTTCTATCACATCAACTTTTTGAGCTGCAGGATACTCTCGCTTTGTCTCACGAATCAAGGCTGTTTAGATACTTACCGCGAGAACTAACAGAGGCGGCCATGATCTGAAAGAAAGGTGATAAGTATGTGAATACGAAATAAGTTGAACAGTCACAAGCTTAGAAAAACAAAAAAAACATACATAAGATCTGCTAACACCTTGTATACAGCCCTTTACAGACAAGCAATTGCTGTATATAAACAAGGGCTGTATACAAGAGGTTAGCAGACCTTATGTACGTTTTTTAGGGACTGTTGAACTTACTGAATCTTCAACTTACTGACTCTGCAACTTACTGACTCTGCAACTTACTGACTCTGCAACTTATTGACTCTGCAACTTATTGACTCTGCAACTTATTGACTCTGCAACTTACTGACACTTCAACTTACTGACACTTCAACTTATTGACACTTCAACTTATTGACACTTCAACTTATTGACTCTGCAACTTATTGACTCTGCAACTTATTTGCTGTCTTATAAAGACAGCAGGTAGGAGCTCCATACTCACAGGGTGCCTGAACTCACTGTGTCTATTGATATTCGACATTGGGACCTTATAGACAGCTTAAAATGTGATGTTATAAACATTTTTAAAACAAAACCTAACCGCCTACCCCTTTATTATTTCATCACAAAGTTTGGTCAAATGTGAGCGGGGTTGGTTAGCACACTGATTTTGAAGGTGTGTGTGTGTGTGTGTGTGTGTGTGTGTGTGTGTGTGTGTGTGTGTGTGTGTGTGTGTGTGTGGGGAGGGGGCTAATAGGCTACTGGTGTAGTTACTGTCCATTCTAAAATATTGTAGCGAACCGTATGGGATGGGCAGAAGGCATAGTGACTGAATGGGCCCTATTTGAGTTCTAGGTTTTATCTAGGTTGTTACGGTAATAGGAAAGGGGGGGGGCACAGGGTTTCTGGAAGTGGGATATATAGCAGCTGAATTGAAACCTCTCATTCTCTCTCGAGTGTGCCTCATCCCAAGACGTTCTGCGTTACTTAATACTAACTATAGTGTTTCAAGGCTAGGTTTAGTGTTTTGTGCAGCTCCCTAATACCCACTTGTGTAGTGTTATACTAAAACGCCATTCGGCAGTAACTAAGATTCACTCTCCTTGCCTTATTTGGAGTTAGCTGAACTAGACGGTCAGGAAACCCGTAAGCACCACAATATTGTGGTTACTGTCCCTTTAAAAATATTGTGGTCACTCCTGGTTAGTATTTTGAATGGTCAATGGCAAAAATAATTTGTCATTTCTACTGACGAATTGCTTAAAGATGCTTGAATAATGGTTCTTGTTTGAATTACATGTTCAAATTGTTTCTATTGGCTGATTAATTTTTTGTAACTGGACCAGGACCCTCTAATGTCGGTTGACACGCGGGCGCGTCAATGAAAAAAAATGTATTCACTGCTCTGTAACCATTGAAGTTAGATGCTTCATTCTTCTTCCACGTTAATATGGATATTCTGCTGCAAATAACATCTCGTTTGTGTACTTTCGTGAACCAGAAGCCCCACAATTGCGATCACAAAACCTCTAGTTGATGCCGGCGCGTCCAGGTCACACATTTTTATTTATTGCTCCAGAACTGTAGAAGTTAGAGGCTTCATTTCTTTTCCACGGGAACAACGACATTCCGCTGCAAATAACATCTCGTTTGTGTACTTTCGTAAACCAGAAGCCCCACAATCGTGATCACAAATATTGATCACCTATAGTCCTTCAGGATTTCAGCAGCAGCCCTAACTAATTATACTTGATCTTTTTTTGTTGTTTAGAAGTTTACAATACATAAACCAATCCAATGCGAAGTCTATCCATGTCACCCCCCTCCCCAAAAGGGAGAGAAAGAGCGAGCGCGCCAGGGGGAGAGGTGCATGTCGCACTAACCATGCTCCCAATAAAGTCATTATGCACTTGGATTGCATTGAAGACGCATTCAGTTGCTACAAGCAATTGTTTTGAGAAAAAAGAAATGGCCAAATGGCGAAAGAAGTGGAATAAATAATTATGGAGAGCGAGGATAGTGAAATCTCCACCTCTTCCAGATATGGCACATGTAGGGAATTCCAAAGGAAATAAAGGCACCCCCTATTCAAGACACCCCACAAAAAAATAAAAAATCCTCAGAGTTCAAAAAAGGGATTGCCATCTAGTGGTGGCTTTTGGAAGTACAATATGACAGAATAAGTTCATTGACCCCATATGGGCATTTTCAATGATTTTCATAATGTTTGAGAAAAAAATGGAAGTGGACAAGAGTAAAAAAAAAAGCCCTGTTCATTTTATTATTTTATAAATTCAAAACCATTCAACTTGTAGTTATTCTGAACCCCTGGGGGTATCCAAATGTAACGTAAAACAGGCTAACTATTATATTTTACTATTTTATTTCAATATAAAACCAAAATATGTGCACTTGCGTTTTTACATTTTTCGGACTATTTCACATTATTACTCAGGTAAGTGTCTCAAAAAATTTGTTTTCAATACATCCTTCATGTAGCTAAGGGTCTGCAGAATCCCAGAATACAAAGCACTTCCTTCTACTATAAAGGATGACCATTTTAGAAGCCAAAATGTCAAGATAGTGACAGGCGTCTTTTAAAACCCTAGACCTCAGAGGGTAACATTGTGCCAACCAACCCCATAACGTGCACCAACCAACCCTGTGATGGGGCTGGTTGGCACAAATGCACAACATGACTTAAATCACAAATCACCTAATTTTAGAAATGATTTGTGTATATTAAAACATATTTTTTCATAGGTGTGACCTTAACCTTTCATTAGCTACTGGTTAGAATATTTTAACATAAATTATGCCAGAGAAATATGGCAGAGAGTGAAAGGTGTGCCAACCAACACAGTCTCCCCTACCTTGAGCCCTTAATTTGTTGCACAAAGAAAAGCAGGCCAATTATCAGTATGGCAATATTCTGATTGCGATAAATGTTGTATTGATTTTGCAGCCCTAAATGCATTTTAAGAAAATATATAGGTTTCTGTTATTGCGTGTGAGTGGTCCAGGAACCTTAGGTTTTGTATAGTCTTTTTTTGCCCATCAATGATTTTATCAATGATTTTGGGGAACCAGGGGACATGGGAAACAATGGGACATGGGAAACAATGGGACATGGGAAACCAGGGGACATGGGAAACCAGGGGACATGGGGAACCATGGTGACATGGGGAACCATGGGGACATGGGGAACCAGGGGACATGGGGAACCAGGGGACATGGGAAACCAGGGGACATAGAAGACCCGCCGACTCACCGTCTGTGAAGTTGTTTATTTCATGGGGCGGGGCTACGTCAACACTGCAGTGTCTGGCTGGGCCCCGAATGTCTTGTCATCCTACAATGGGGCCTGTGTAAGGGTAGAGCGGGGCCTGTGTAAGGGTAGAGCGGGGCCTGTGTAAGGGTAGAGCGGGGACTGTGTAAGGGTAGAGCGGGGCCTGTTTAAGTGTACGAGCAGGGAGCCAACAGGTAGTTGCAGTGCCATGATCTTGTAACCTTAGAGATCTGAGCCGAGATCTCTCATAGCCATTCTATGTTGAGTGTTTTTTTGAGGTTCTAGTTATTATGATTCTATTTTCAGTTTTTCATCCTTTAAGTTCATTGATTTCACCTATGTCTCACCTGTGTCACCCATTTTCCCCTTATCCGAATTTAGTCTCCAGTACCCTGTCTCTTGTTGGTTATTGTTTCATGTTACGTTTGAGTTTCCTCTCACTGAGTTTGAGTCCTGTAAAGCCTTGTTGTGATATAATAAGTCTTTGAATTAAAAGTCTTAGTAAGTGTTACTCTGCAATTGTGTCCTGCTTCTTCATAAAACGTGGCACATAAGTGTTCAGACCATCCGCTATGACACTCGAAATTCAGCTCAGTTGCATCCTGTTTCCATTGATCGTCCTTGATTTATTTATACAACTTGATTGGAGTCCACCTATTTTAAATTAAATTTATTGGACATGATTTGGAAAGGCACACATCTGTCTATATAAGGTCCCAAAGTTGACAGTGAATGTCAAAGAAAAGCCAAGTCATGAGGTTGAAGGAACTGTCCGAAGAGCTCCGAGACAGGATCGTGTCGAGGCACGGCTCTGGGGAAGACTACCAAAAAAATTGCATACTGTGGCCTGCTTCATTCTTAAATAGTGAGCAATGTACACAGTACCGATCCCCTTCATTCTTAAATAGTAGAAACACCAACACCAACTGAGCTGGTTACTCGGCAAAACAGCAATCGGGGGAGAATGGCCTAATACATGCTATAATCACTATGCAGCAACTGTAGTAACTAGCATGTATTATGTATCATTGTCAGGTTGTTTCTTTAGTCGAACTAGCATCATGTATCATTGTGAGATTGTGTTAAGGTCAAACTAACATCATGTATCATTGTGAGGTTGTGTTACAGTCAAACTAACATCATGTATCATTGTGAGGTTGTGTTACAGTCAAACTAGTAAGGTTGTGTTACATTCAAGCATCATGTATCATTGTGAGGTTGTGTTGTGTGTTACAGGTCAGTGAGAGAGAGACTGAAGTGAGAGAGAAGAAAGACTAAGCTGTGAGACTGAAGGATGGTGGAAGGAAGAGGCTCTCTGACACATTCACACCTCTGGGAAAGACAAAGAATATACTAACATGTCATAATTTCACCTCCAAATGTGACTTGTTTTTGACTGCATTTATTGTATAACAGTTAACATTTTAAATATTCATTCAAGCGAGTTAAGGTTATGGCTAAGATTTGTTATGTTGGATGTCAAGTTTACAAGCACTTTAGAATAAAAAAACACCTATTAGTTCAAGCATTTATTGGAGAACAATGCACAACAATACTCACACAAGTCATTAGGTTTTGGTCCTCTGGGGTAACTCACTGCCATCACATGATCATGTATACAATACTACTAATAACTATATCAGCACCATAATAACATTAATAGCAATCTCCATAGGCAATGAGCAATGTACACAGTACCGATCCCCTCATGAAAAGAACACAGAACCAAACAGTAGGAGACTGGGGTGGAGGGTGTGTTTACACCCCCATGCTAGTAAGACCATCAGCACATCAGAACTGAGTTACCTGACGATGAAATAGTCAGTATGTTATCTGGAGTGATCCCAGACGTTAGCTGATGCATTGCTTGGTTAATAACCACCCAGGTTTCCTGTCTGAAATGGCTATGCAAATTTTTTAGTAGGGTGAAATACTTATCACAATTAGATTTACCTCCGTAGTGAACATGCTCTTCAAAATATAGCCACTAGTTTACAATATCAATATAAGTTAAAAAGTGTTATTGAGTAAAATATATTTAGGAACAGAAAGGTTAAAATTAAGAGTCTCTTAATTTTAACCATTCTGTTCCTCACTCAAAACTTTCCTTTTCAACTTTTTTTGTAAAGGAAAGAAAAAGGTGCAGTGGTCTCTTAATATTTTCTGGAGCTGTTCCGGAGCTGTTTTCCAGAGCTGTATATATACTGTATATATATCTGCAGTTGAAATCGGAAATTTACATACACTTAAGTTGAAATCATTAAAACTTCAATTAGTGCTGAACACAGCTGCTAGAATCCTAACTAGAACTAAAAAATGTAAACACATTACTCCAGTACTAGCCTCTTTACACTGATCTGCCAACTAAGGTTCGATGTGCAGACTCGGTGCAAACTTTCAAGTGTCTACTAAAGACTCATCTCTTCAGCATGGTCTATGATTAGGTGCAGTCTGGCCCAGGGGTGTGAAGATGAACGGAAAGGCTTGATACTGTCCACCCTTGCTGTCTTGCCAGGTAGGCTCTCATCTCCACTGGGATGCCCTCCTTCCAATGCCATTCTAGGGCGGAGTCACTGGCTTGTTGTTGTCTCTCTGTTGCGCACTTGTGCAATTGGGCTGTACTTTGCAGGCAATACTCGGCCCTCATTCACTCATTCAGGGTGTTTGCGGTTGGTGGGTGTCCCTTTGGTTGATGCTTGGCAATGTGGGTGGATTGATTTCCTGCCTGTTGGGCCCTGTCTGGGGCCTCCCCCAGATAGGACCACAGTGTCACTGGACCCCCCCCCCCGTCTCAGCCCCAAGGTTTTACACTGTTATATTATTGTTGCTGGGGGAGTAGGGTCAGTTCTCCTCTCTAAATCCTTGTAAATCTAAGGAATATGCTGTCAAAATGTTTGTTTTCTTCTGCTCTGTTTAACCTTAGGAGGACATGAGGTTTTGGCCAAGCATTTATTAATTATTTCAATTAGTACTCTTAAAATGTTGTAGCGAACCACCCGGCTGTGATGGTAATTCCATCGATAGGAACTCTTAAAGGAGTAAGTACAGAGAAAAATTATCTTGCCACAATTAACAGTTTATTTGCAATTAGAGAGACACGTCAAAAGTTTACAGAATAATCCTCTTAGGAATCTCTGAGGTAAATACATGAACGGTCAGTATTTATTACAGTTAAAAGGGGAAGTTACTGCCCAGCTGTCTTATGTCACACAAGTTTTACCCAAAGGGTGGGCTGTCCCCCCACCTTATCCTTCCTGCCCTATGTGTTTACTGTTGAGTTTACCTAAAGGGGCCAATTGCCCCTACTTCCCCCAAGGGCCACATTCCTAAGGACATATTCCCTTATTGGTTTAGGCAGATAAACACATGGCCAGAGTACCTAATAATCCTCTGATATTATACAGACGTGTGTCACAAACAAAGACCAGAGTTACATACCAGGTAATAGAAAAGCAGACATTTCTCAAATGTACATTAGTTCAAGAATTTCCATAACACGGCACAGCCAGAAGAGGACTGGTCACCCCGCAGAGCCTGGTTCCTCTCTAGGTTTCTTCCTAAATTTCAGCCCCTCGTTGGAAACTTTTCCTAGCCACTGTGCTTCAACACTGTTGTTGCTTGCTCCTTGGGGTTTCAGGCTGGGTGTTTTGTGAAAGCACTTTGTGACAACAGATGCTGTAAAAATGGCTTTATAAATAAATTTGATTGATTGATTGAAGCACGAAGGTGGCTGCATTATGTTGTGGGGGTGTTTTGCTGCAGGAGGGACTGGTGCACTTCACAAAATGGATGGCATCATGATGAAGGAAAATTATGTGGATATAGTGAAGCAACAACTAAAGATATCAGTCAGGAGGTTAAAGCTTGGTCGCAAATGGGTCTTCCAAATGGACAATGACCCCAAGCATACTTCCAAAGTTGTGGCAAAATGTCTTAAGAACAACAAAGTCAAGGTATTGAAGTGGCCCTCCCAAAGCACTGACCTCAATCATATAGAAAATTTGTGGGCAGAACTGAAAAAGGGTGTGTGAGGCAGGAGGCCTACAAACATGACTCAATTTTGTCAGGAGGAATGGGTCAAAATTCACCCAACTTATTGAGGGAAGCTTGTGGAAGGCTACCCGAAATGTTTGACCCAAGTTAAACAATTTAAAGGCAATGCTACCAAATACTAATTGAGTATATGTAATCTTCTGTCCCACTGGGAATGAGATGAAAGAAATAAGAGCTGAAAGAAATAATTCTGTCTACTATTATTCTGACATTTCACATTCTTAAAATAAAGAGGTGATCCTAACTGACCTAGGACAGAAAATTCTTACTAGGATTAAATGTCAGGAATTGTGAAAAACTGAGTTTAACCCTTAAGTTATGTTAGGGTCAAATTGACCCGTTTTAAGACTTTGATAGGTCTCAAATACCGTTTAGGTTATTATGATCTGCATGAAACTTGATGATATCCTCAAGATTGTGTTTATGAACATATAAAATGAAAGGCGACCAAATTTAACATTTTCAAGGCCCTCTAAAAAAAAATAGTTACATTTCTAATGTTAGGGTCAAAATGACCTGGTTATGGCGAATCAATGAAAATGCTTGTTGAAAATCCTGCTGAGTGCAGATATAGAAGAGAAACTGTCTTAATACACCTCAAAACACTTAAACACACACACACACTGCACATACAAACTATGCCTGCCATGGTCAGTGTTTGTTGCAGTACTTCTTTACCAGGTCGTATAAAGCATTGTCACATGTTAAAGATATTTCACCCACTGAGACCCTTTGTAATGTCTAACATCACACACACTAAAAGTTAAATCATCCCTCACCTTTAACAAACACAAGCTATTATTATCTTTGATACTATTGGAACTGAACTTTTCTTGTGCGAGAAGCTTTGTTGTGTAGTGTGTGGAAAGACCCAGGAAGTGCTTTTCATAACCTTCCCATGGTGATATCACTTATAGGGTTGCTAAGGACCCTGTCCATATGTTATTTTGCAGACTACAAGTCCAAAAATGAATCAGCAGCTAGCTTGTGGTTCACAAAGACAGGGATAGAAATATTTCATGCAACCTTGTCACTTAAGCAATTTCAGATTGTATATTCTCCAGAGTAGTTCACTTCGATTACTGTGACACAAGACCAGCACGTTGTGTGAGAGACAAACAGCACATGGTGTGAGAGACAAACAGCACATGGTGTGAGAGACAAACAGCACATGGTGTGAGAGTCTTCCCAGAAAACTAGCCTCTGTGCCATTAAAGTATTGGTTCATTTAGGCTGCCCAGATGTCCTGGTTCCCCCAGGATTGTCCTGGTTTCCCCAGGATTGTCCTGGTTTCAAGCTGGGTGTCCCCGGTCCCGGCAAATATCTGTAAAACACTAAAATGTCCCAGATTCCGACATTCACTACCAAATTGTCCCGGTTTTCACCACAATAATAATAATAACACTGTCATGTTTCCACATATGAGTCGGAGCCAAAAAAAACAACTGCATAGAACTGCATAGAACTGCATAGAACTGCGTAGCAAAGCAACAACTCTCATCAAAGCTCAAAGCCCCCCCCCGCTCCATCAACCACAAGCACGCGTGATGACCAACTTCATGCAGCGCATTCATAAGCGCATACATGTGCGCGTGCATTAACGTGCAGTTACACAAGGGTCCCGGTTTGGGGGTTTGAAAATGTGGTCACCCTAGGTTAATTTTGTCCATCATAGCAAATAGAGATACATTTCTGTTTTTGGGATAAAAAACGAGTGTTCATCATAAGGTAAATGTGGTCTAAATGGACAATATAATAAAATAAATCTAGTAAATGTTATAATTTGTAATGAGTAATGAGTTGGTTATGGATGTCAAAAATTTGTTGGGGGCTAAAATATCAATAGTGAGTACTGGGTAGTGATTTAACACCCTGGGTCAATTTGACCCACTAACATCATGAGTGTAATCAAAATGTTAGTATAACACAAGGGTTAAATGTATTTGGCTAAAGTGTATGTAAACTTCCAACTTCAATTTTATACAGTATATGTAAACCGATCCGCCATAACATTATGCCCACCTGCTTAATATTGTGTAGGTTCCTCTTTTGCCACTAAAACAGCCCTGACCCATCAAGGCATGGACTCCACTAGACCTCTGAAGGTGTGCTGTGGTATCTGGTACCAAGATGTTAGCAGCAGATCCTTTAAGTCCTCTAGGTTGCAAGGTGGGGCCTCCGTGGATCCGACTTGTTTGTCCAACACATCCCACAGATGCTCGATTGGATTGAGATCTGGGGAACTTGAAGGCCAAGTCAACACCTGGAACTCATTGTGTTCCTCAAACCATTCCTGGACCATTTTTTGCTTTGTGGCAGGGCACATTATCCTGGTGAAAAAGGCCAATGCCATCAGGGAATACCGTTGCCATGAAAGGGTGCACATGGTCTGTAACAATGCCCAGGTAGGTGGTACATGTCAAAGTAACATCCACATGAATGGCAGGACCCAAGGTTTCCCAGCAGAACATTGCCCAAAGCATCACACTGACTCCGCCAGCTTGCCTTCTTCCCATAGTGCATCCTGGTGCCATGTGTTCTCCAGGTAAACAAACTGCAACAAACTGCGATGCACTGTGTGGTCTGTGGCTATGCAGCCTCATGTGCAACAAACTGCGATGCACTGTGTGTTCTGACACCTTTCTATCAGTACCAGCATTAACTTTTTCAGCAATTTGAGCTACAGTAGCTCGTCTGTTGGATCGGACCACACGGGCCAGCCTTCACTCCCCACGTGCATCAACGAGCCTTGGCTGCCCATGACCCTGTCACCGGTTCACCGCTTTTCCTTCCTTGGACCACTTTTGATAGGTACTGACCACTGCAGACCGGGAACACCCCACAAGGGCTGCAGTTTTGGAGATGCTCTGACCCAGTCGTCTAGCCATCACAATTTAGCCATTGTCAAAGTTGCTCAGATCTTTACGCTTGCCCAGTTTTTATACTTTTTATATATTCTCAATGTGCATAATGCCACATTATTAAATCCATCACTTTGGTCCTAAATTTTGGGACGATTTCTTTGGACCTCCAATGATCAATTATATTTGGTTAATGGGTTGACTGAGTAACTAAGTGTGCAATAACTTTTTCACACGGGGCCAGTTGGTGTGGTGTAACTGTTTTCCTCCAAAAAATACATTTTTTTCGGGTTCTGTTTGTTTTATATTACATTTTGTAAGAAGATTTGAAACATTTCAGTATGACAAATTTGCAATAATAAAGGATATCTGGAATGGGGCAAATTACTTATTGATGAGTGTAGCTGATACTGTCTAAAAATAAATGTGCAGATGTGGACAGAAAATGAGACAGGTAAATATAGAGATGATTAGAGATGGGCTGAGGTGATCAACAGCAGCTGAACCGAGATCGGTTTCCACCTGCTCTAACATACCCCCTCACATCCTCAGCTCTGATGAACTAAAGGGGGAGGAGAGGCCAGTCAGAGAAAGAGAAGACAGGTAACCAACCACATCAGCAGCATATGTACATACTGAAATAGACCCTGGTTCAAAAGCTGACACCATAGGGTGTTAAGCAGAAAGACAAAGGCTTGTGGTTTGGGGTGGACAGGATACTTATAGATGCTTGAACAGTGAGCAAGTTAAAACAAACAAACTGTATGTTTATGTATATACACAGGCTACTTGTTGCTGGAGGTCTTTACTGCAGATTAAGATTTAATTATTCTGGAGGAGGAAAGACAATTGTTATATTTTACTTTAATAATATTTCTATTTGATGAGATCAAAACTACATAATTACTACATAAAAACTACATAATTCATATTTTTTTCTTTGACCTGATTGCAACCTCAGGCAGCTTTGGTCAGTGATCTGCCTTTTTATAAAGTTTATACTTGTTAGCAGGACATAAAATAGCCCGTTCTATCCGCTTTCTGATTGAGCTGCAGATTTAGTTGTGTACAGTGGCTGTTGAGAATGTGTTAGAAGCCATGCTTCAGTCTGACTGCATGTTCACACACACCCAACACTGCGTGTTCACACACACACCCAACACTGCATGTTCACACACACACCCAACACTGCGTGTTCACACACACACCCAACACTGCATGTTCACACACACACCCAACACTGCGTGTACACACACACCCAACACTGCATGTTCACACACACCCAACACTGCGTGTTCGCACACACACACACCCAACACTGCATGTTCACACATACATTTGCAAATTACCTGTAATATACTATATCGCTGGTCCCTCTGAACGGAACAGAGACAGAAATATCAAATAAAAAATATAGTGATAATGCTAATTTAAAATAATGCAAATGGAAATAACCAGTCAGGTTGTGGCCTTGGACACAGGATATCAAAAATGTTGCAA
>JACXGI010015075.1:0-18014 GCA_016801175.1 Esox masquinongy
GTGTGTGTGTGTGTGTGTGTGTGTGTGTGTGTGTGTGTGTGTGTGTGTGTGTGTGTGTGTGTGTGTGTGTGTGTGTGTGTGTGTGTGTGTGTGTGTGTGTGTGTGTGTGAGAAACAGGACCTATGATAGCCAGATGGAGTGATCATTGAATCCCTTGTCTGCCTTATCCAGAAAACCCGCCCCTGGTCGGTCCCCTGTCTATGACATCATCAATCTGCCGACGGCCAAACCTGTCTCACTGCCTCTCCTGTGTGTGTGTGTGTGTGTGTGTGTACTGAATGTTATGAGCTCATAAACCAGAGCAGGTCTGTCTGCCTGTCTGTAAGCCTGCCTGCCTGATGGTCTGTCTGCCTGTCTGTAAGCCTGTCTGCCTGATGGTCTGTCTGCCTGTCTGTAAGCCTGTCTGCCTGTCTGTTTGAGAGGCTTGGGTGGGATATCATGTA
The DNA here is from genome assembly GCA_016801175.1 of Esox masquinongy. Taxonomy (NCBI): domain Eukaryota; kingdom Metazoa; phylum Chordata; class Actinopteri; order Esociformes; family Esocidae; genus Esox; species Esox masquinongy. The sequence goes on from JACXGI010015075.1 coordinate 444, forward strand.
TCCATGTCACTCCTCACACGCTAAACTGCTTGTAAAACCAGAGCTATGGTCTGATGGAAGCACACACACACAGACGTGAACACATTATTTTGATTCACTACAAGGGAGCCCTAGTGTCATGGGGCCAGGGGAGCCCTAGTGTCACGCCACCCATTCTAACATTTGTGTCAGTCTGGTGTCATGCGAAGAACCTGTGAACAGGTGTTGAGGTTGCCATGGAGCTTTGTTCCCATGGCACCAGTATCAGTGTTTATCATAGAATAAAGAAGTGGGATCTTTCAGTAGGATCTATGGTGTTGATTTAGTTCTCCATTGTCTTCACAGGATGAAGAGAACGGGAATGGAAAGGGTAAGTGTTGCACCCCCCCACCCCCCCCCCCACCCCCCCATACTCTTCTCCATCAGTCAAAACACCAGTGTGCTCTCTGGATGATGTCAGTGCCCCTCCAGCTAGACTAAATCAGTAGGTAGCTACACTGTGCCCCCTGCAGGTTAAAGCCTCATACTGCCTCCTTAAAGCCGGTGGCCCTAGTACGCTAGATCCATATAAATCTTTAGCCTGCAATGGTCATTGTTAAGAATAGGTATGGGGAAACTGAACATAGATCTGTGCATTAAATCCTGCCGATTATATCATTGTTATTATTTAAACATACCATACCACTCAAAAATGTGGACACATCAACTCATTCAAGGGTATTTCTTTATTTTTTTACTATTTTCCAGACTATAGAATAATAGTGAAGACATCAAAACTATGAAATAACACATTGAATCATGTAGTAATCAAAAAAGTGTTACATTTCATATTGTAGATTCTTCAAAGTAGCCACCCTTTGCCTTCATGACAGCTTTGCACACTCTTTGTATTCTCTCAAACACCTTCATGAGGTAGTCACCTGGAATGCATTTCAGTTAGCAGGTATGCCTTGATTAAAGTCCAAACCTTTGACCTGTACTGTTTATTATATTCATGTGTTCTAGAATTATAATGACCCATACTATTTGTTTAAGAATCACTTGACTGTGTGTTCCACGTCACAGGGTTACAGAGAAATCGACTGGAGCCCATGGACACCATATTTGTAAAGAATGTGAGAGAGAAAGGCCCTGCCCACCAGGCTGGCCTGTGTACAGGTAAGGAGCAGGTGTTTGTGTTCACGGATGGGGATCAGAGTGTGTACGAAACAGAAAGAGAAAGATAGGGTGGAGGCCTGTTTTCTGTGTGTGCAGGAACAGCCTGATTTGCAATGGAAATAATCTTGAGAAGAAACGTCAGACACGTGATGACTATAGGCATGATGGCTCAGACAGGGAGATGGACAGTTTATAAATTGCGTTTCCCTCACCTCCTTCATGCTGAAAAATCCACTGAGAACGTACAAGGGGACGGACCACTTGCTTTCTCCTCCCGTGGGAGGCGAGAAATGGCCGTTGAGAACAGGCCAGAGAAGCAGGCAGCTCCAGGGGCTCAACACGGACAGTATGTCGACCCAGTAACCATAGCAACCACATTATTTACGCAGAAAATTCCATCTGGGCCCAGAACAGGACAAGACTGACTGGCAAATTGCTCAGTGTATTGGAGTTGATGCAGACAGAGGTGTTTTCCTGTTGCGTCTTGCAGGTTTGGCAAGGTGGAATTCCACTCTCTTCAGCCCAGCCAAGCACAGCTAGGACTCTCAACACATACAGAACGCATACAGTTTAACGCTTACTCAACCCCGCAACCAACAGAAACACACTGGGACCTGTACCCCTTCTCCCACCCAACACACTTCACCTCACTAACACAGGGACCTGTACCACTTCTCCCACCCAACACACTTCACCTCACTTACACAGGGACCTGTACCCCTTCTCCCACCCAAAACACCTTACAGTCCGACACGTCAACACGACATACCATTCCAAGCAATGACGCACCGTTGCCTACTTCACGTGCGGCAGTACTAGTTTAATATTTCCACCCCCTGTCTGTCAGAACCCCCCCTCCCTCCCCACACACACACACACACAGCCACACACACACACAGCCACACAAAGCCCCTCCCCCGGCAGGAAGTGTGTGTCTGGGTCTGAGGTCTGCCTGCCCTCCTCATCCTTGCTCGTATGACCCTCCAGGGTGTCCCTGGAGGCAACTGGGCCTGGTGACGTGGTTGGGGGGAGCTGCTCTATTTTTCTTTATGGTAGTTTTAACAAACAAGAATGTGTTCAGTGTTGGGCTCTACTCCGTGTTGCTACTATTATTACATGCTTGTGTTTCAGGCTCTATTGTTATTAAATGTGTTTTTGCGGGCTCTACTGTTATTAAATGTGTTTTTGTGGGCTCTACTGTTATTAAATGTGTTTGTTGCAGGCTGTACTGTTATTAAATGTGTGTGTGTTGCAGGCTCAAATGTTATTAAGTATGTGTGTTGTGGGCTCTACTGTTATTAAATGTGTCTGTGTTGCAGACGCTAATGTTATTAAATGCGTGTGTTGCAGGCTCTACTGTTATTTAATGTGTGTGTTTCTTGCAGGGGATCGGCTGGTGAAGGTTAATGGAGAGAGTGTCCTAGGGAAAACCTACTCCCAGGTGATTGCCCTCATTCAGAACAGGTAAAAACCAATGGAGTGTGAGTGTTTGTGTGTGTTAATATTTTAGTGGCCTGGTGGGAACCGAGGTTCCCCACAGTAATAGTTAAACCGGGAAAGTTTGACCTTTCGCCGGTCCCCACTAGCAAAAATGTTATTTCTGGCTTAGCGTTTAAGTTCAGGCAAAATGTTACTCCTGGAGGTATGGTTAGGAGTCAGAGGTAGGGTTAAATCTTAGTTTTCTGGTGTTCTATTTTTACTGTGCATGTTTAGTGTTTGTACAGCGTTATTGTGGAACGTTGTTGTGAAAGTCTTCCCAGTATAATTTCCTTTTAAAGACGCCAGCCTGGAGCAGTGAGGGGACCGAATCCTCCACAGTGAGGGGACCGAATCCTCCACAGTGAGGGGACCGAATCCCCCACAGTGAGGGGACTGAATTCCCCACAGTGAGGGGACCGAATTCCCCAGTGAGGGGACTGAATTCCCCACAGTGAGGGGACTGAATTCCCCACAGTCAGGGGACCGAATTCCCCACAGTGAGGGGACTAAATCCTCCACAGTGAGGGGACCGAATCCTCCACAGTGAGGGGACTAAACCCTCCACAGTGAGGGGACTGAATCCTCCACAGAGAGGGGACTGAATCCTCCACAGAGAGGGGACTGAATCCTCCACAGAGAGGGGACTGAATCCTCCACAGAGAGGGGACTGAACCCTCCACAGAGAGGGGACTGAATCCTCCACAGAGAGGGGACTGAATCCTCCACAGAGAGGGGACTGAATCCTCCACAGAGAGGGGACTGAACCCTCCACAGAGAGGGGACTGTCAACTAGGTTACTATCAACAGTGGCATTGTTCCTGATCAACTAGTCCTAAAACAAAACCCTTTCGTCACATCTGATGTCATAGTGTAACATGACGAGATAGAGAAAAAAGTGTTGTATTGTTTATTAATGCTGCCATCTGTGTTTCCTTTTTCCTTCTGTTCTTCCTCTACACTTGTTTTCTCTCTCCTTCGGTTCCTCCCCTCTCCGCTCCGTTATCTCCTTTCCTACCCTCCTCTCCCCTCTGCTTTCTCCTCTCCTCCTACAGTGAGAGCATACTGGAGCTCTCTATAATGCCAAAAGATGAAGATGTTCTGCAGCTGGTAAGTGTGAGTATGACCACCTCCTCACAAACACACACGTAATACACACACACCAATACACACAGAACATGTAAATCACACACTAATGCAAACACAACATGTAACACACACCATGTAACACACACTTACACACAAACACACTAATACACACACAACATGTAATAAACAGACACTAATAAACACACGACGTGTGAGACATGATGATGTAAGAATGCTCAAACAGGGAGGGATGATATCCAAGGCGTTACGTCCAAAACCACAACTACATTTTGCCATGCTTTGAGATGGATTCATCAATTACGCGGAAGCCACCGACTTTCACGACACTGTGACTCAAATGCCTTGTTGTTCAGTCGCAACACACATGCATGAAAGTCCTTATCAAAAGGCCTGTGCAAGAGTCACATGAAAAGCTGCTAGTTACACACACATACATCCATTAACACACATTTTCCTCAGTCCATGAATTGCTTCACTCACATGACCAGACATGCTGAGTGTGTCCCGGCCACTCCCCCCGGGGCAGAAAGAATAACCCCGGGGGGAAGGGGGGTTATTCCCCAACACCGCCAACCCCTCCCCGACCTGGGCATTCAAACTGGACCCCCCTCTATCACACACAACCCCATACCAACCGAACCCTCTGTCTGGTTCCCCTTCAGAATACTGCCATCCTTTAACCCCTCCACCATACTAGCACACCCCCAGTCATCCACCCTTTTCTCCGCTCGCTCCACCCCCAACTGCATTGCCGGCCTCAGCTGCATTCCTTTGATGACTTCACTAGTGGTAGCTACGCCCCATTCCAACCTCCAACTGGGTGGAGTGAGAGAGGAGAGTTGTAGAGGAAGTCTGGAAGTTGGGCAGGTCTGAGGGCAGCATTCTGGACAAAGAAGGGGGAAAAAAGAAGAAATATCTACATATAGTCAGACTGAACACGGGGATACAAAAATGGAGTGAAAAGAAGGCGGTAAAAAAGAGAGAGAGAGAGAGAGCGAGCGAGAGAGACTGGTCTTAGCAACAGAGTGGTGTTGTCTGTGGGACGTAAACAGCCTGGTGCTTTGAGGAGTCCCCCCCTCTCATCTTCCTCTGTGAGCAGCTACAATCCAGTATTGATCCTGAGAGACTCTGTCAGGCACTGTGTGTGGGCCTGCCCAGCTCGTCGAGGTAAAGCCTGAACACCACTGAACAACACTAACACATGTCACCGCTGAGAGTTTTCTTTGTTTTGTCAAAGACGGTCTAAGTTCCTGGCTTTGTTGTCTTCTGGTTTGTTGTTGTGGATGTAGCTCTGGGGGCTGTCAGTTGATGAATGACGCTTTGGATGTCTGCTTCTGTGGTGTGTAGTGCAGTGGGATTCTGTGCTTGCTTGGGAAAATTATATTAACAGGCGTTTGTCATGCTTCATTTACAGAGGCAGTGGGGTGCGATTATAATAGGGGAGAGTTTATCCAGAAATAGCAGTGGGCCGGATTCGAACCCACGCTGCAGCAGCATACGTGCACTGGAGACAGTGGCTTAGACCACTGGACCAGCCCAGACCGCAACCGTCTTGTTTTTGACGTTGTTTTGTTGTAGTGGTGAATTTGGGACATTGCTGTGGTGCTGTGTATGGATTGCACTGTTGCTGTTGTTGCTCAAGCGTGTGCTGTTAGTAGCCTGTGGCTAACTGGCAGTTGTGTTGTGTTGTGTTGTGTTGGACTGTGGTGGCAGGCTGGTCAATGGAGACTAGGGGGAGCTGTGTGAATTATGCTGGTTGCATAGTCAGAGAGGCATTGTGGAATGCTGTGTCTGTCACAACTGGGATTGCCAAAGCGGCCTGACAAGGCCCATTCAAGTCCTTCTTGACCCCTGTTCATCAGCAGCTCTCCACCTGCCTGTCTCACCTGCCTCTCCCCCTCTCTCCCCCACAGGCGTATTCACAGGATGCCTACCTGAGGGGTAACGCGCCTTACAGCGGGGGAGCCCGGAACCTTCCGGTGCCCCCTCCCCTCTGCTACGCTCCCCGCGCCAAGTCCCAGCCTCCCGTCGGTGTGTCGTCCCAAATGGGTCAGAACCAGCTGGACAACTGGAGCCGCTGGGCGGAGTCCTCCAGCCCCTCGTCGCCCCTGGACAACCGCTCCGTCGTGGGTAGTCCGCCCAGCTGGCAGGAGGGGCGGGGCAGAGAGCCGGGGGGTGTGGTCCACAGTAGCCCCGCCCACAGGACAGAGGAGGCCCAGTATGGCATGACCCGGCCGCAGCCCGCGGGACAGACGAGGGGCCGGTCCTACTCCTCCTCCTCCTCGTCAGGAGGCCCCTTCGGAAGCCCCCTGCACGTCCACCACCCCAACCACAACGCCGCCCCGCCCAGGCCCCGGACGGCCAGCCAGGCCTGGACCAACCCCCCACAGCCCAGACACAGCCGCAGCCAGCACTGCCAACAGGCCCTGTCCGACTGGTACCACAGTCAGGTGCCGGAGCCGAGGCAGGGTCGCAGTGGCACCATACAGCACCGTCACCGCAGCTACTCCCAGGACCGTCTGGGCGAGACCGGCCCGGCGCGGCGCCACCGGGCCCCGGGTGGCTGGCCCCACAGCGCCTCTCAGGACACCCTGCTGCCGTTGCAGCTGTCGGGCCCCGGAGCCCCTGGGGAGCCCTACTGGGCCTACGGGGACAGCGATGGGGCCCCGGGTCGCACCCCCTCCTACGGCAGCAGAGCGCGGTCGGAGAACTTGCTGGTACAGTACGACCGCTTCGGACGCTCGCTGGAGTTGCTGGAGTCGCCCCGCTTGGAGCGGCGTGCCTGGGCACAGCAGGCCCCACAGCCACCCCCCAGGACTGAGGCCTACCAGAGGCAGGGGAGCCATTACGGAGGCGCGCCAGCCCCGCCCACGGGCCGGCACACGCAGCCGCTCCACCAGCCCCACAAACAGCCCCAACCGCCGGCCGGTCAAAGCAGGCGTCTTCCCAGTGGACAGAGCCTGGACGACCAGCCGGTGGGCTATCGCAGCTACAGCCCCTCCTTTTACCGCAAGACGGGCCGGATCATGCAGCAGCCGTCCTTCAGGGACCCCTCCTACCTGGGCCCCCACCTCAGCTGGGCGCCCACCCCCAAAACCAGCCCCCCGGAGGGGGTTGTCCCGTCGGCCGCTTCGCCCCCGGCCTCTGCCGCCCCGGAGGCCGCTGACCGTGGCTACCACCCTGCCGACCGTGACATGGCAGCGGCGGAGGGGCGCGTGGAGGTGGCAGGTCAGACCCAGGAGGTCAAACTGAGACAGAAACCCCCGACGGGGCGACGGAGTGTCCACGCCATGCGCCACCCGCCCTACATGCTGCCCGTGGACGCCACAGAAGCCCCGGTGTTCCCCCCGGACCCGCACGACGCCGCGGCCGCCCCTCGACCCTTGGGAGAGGGCGTCCCGAGACGGATTAACGGCAACCTAGCCCCTCTGTCCGTAGAGGACGATGCAATGGCCTCCATTCCCTTCATAGGTAAGACCTTGACGCCCACAGACTCTCGTCTGCCTCCTATTCGTCAGGGAACCTTCAGGGAACTGCTAGTAAACACCAACACATTTACAACAATGTTCCCTATAAGATGAGAGGCAGACCAGAGCCTGTGTGAGTGTGTGTCGTTCTGTGTTTGTCTGTGCGCTGTTGCGTAATGCTGGTAATTCCCGCGGACATGCAGACAGGATTAGTAGTATTTGATTTAATCATAACTTACGGGTTTTCGCTTGCCTCCCACCACCACCGTGTCTCTCTGATCACTTTGCCTTTCACAGGAAATTTGTTAGAAGCCAACTTCTTGACTGCCACTAGTGTGTGTTGTTGTGTGTGAGTTGAGTAGACTATCCTTTCATCCTTCTAACAGTCTGTCTGTCTTTCAGTCTGTCTCTCAGTGTGTCTGTCTGTCTATCGGTCTGTCTGTCTGTCTATCGGTCTGTCTATCTGTCTATCAGTCTGTCTGTCTATCTGTCTGTCTGTCTATCAGTCTGTCTGTCTGTCTATCTGTCTATCAGTCTGTCTGTCTATCTGTCTATCAGTCTGTCTGTCTATCTGTTTGTCTGTTTGTCTCCATTCACATTTATATTATTTGTACTATACAAAAGAGCTCTCTGCTCTTTAAGTCATTGCATAAATTAAATGTTCCAGGCTGTTTGGAAACTGGGTTAGATATGAATTGTTGGAAACAAAAAGTAGCTGCGAAAACATCTGCCTAGGGTCTTGGTAACTGCTGGAATGTTTTCTGTACGTGTTCTCATGTATTTGTGTTCGTGTTCTCATGTATTGGCACATATTTGTGTGTGTGAGTGTGAGTGTGTGTGTGTGTGTGTGTGTGTGTGTGTGTGTGTGTGTGTATAAAGTATGTATGTATGTATGTGTGCTGAACAGGAGGTATCTGATCCTGTCTCAGCTTGTTACCTCTGAAAGAGCACAGGAGAAACAACAGGGCTTCCCTAATTAGCTAACTACCCCCCCCCCACACACACACACACACGTACACACACACACACGTACACACACACAACAGCGGACTACTTATCAACAATCCACAGCTTTACTATCAAACCAACCACAGCTGAAACAGGTCATGGCAAGGTCAGACACCCCTCTCTCTCAGCGGAAAAAAACACACAAAAGTGCAAATCAGATTCAAATCAGATCTTTGAAACAAGTACCCGTGTCGTTCTCGACCTGCAATAGTCATTTCTGCACCATCAAAGACACACTTTTCAGGAGCCAAGATGTTGCAGCTTGAAGGTGTTCTTTTTTATGTAAGAAAACGTATGAGTCATTGATACCGCGAACTAGGGGTGTCGCCATATACCGGTGTTGACGATAACCGTGGAATTTAAAACATTAAATATTGTTATCATGTTAATAATACACACATGATGATTTCATATTCACTTGCAAGCAAGCAAGCAAGTTTATTTATATAGCACAATTCATACATCGAAGCAATTCAATGTGCTTTACAAAGAGAAATAAAAAAATAAATAAAAATACAATAACATAAAAACAAATACTAGGCGAAACTGAAGTTGTATTTTTCCAAAAACTCCTCTTGGTTTATCAATACCTTATTCATGTCACTTATAGACAAACGATGCATGTGCTTAAACAAGGAGAACCCCAATAGAACCCCCGGGAGAGATCCGCAAAGACGCGCCGTTTTAGTTGCCCATTCATATTGAAAAAGGGACGTTGTATTTTTCCAAAAACTCCTCTCGGTTTTTCGATACCTTATTTATGTCACCTATAGACAAACGATGTATGCACTTAAACAAGCAGACGGGACCTATGCACTGGTGTTGAAATCAACTCGTTAGGCCCACTACAACCCCCGGGAGAGATCCGAAAAGATGTCGTTTTTTGCCTATTCACATGGTTTAAAGGACGTTGTGTTTTTCCAAAAACTCCTCTTGGTTTTTCCGTAGCTTATTCATGGACAAACTATGCATTTGCTTTAACTACGAGTTTGGACCATTACTGCCTTTTCGTAGCCTATTCACTAGGTGAAAATGATTTGTATTTTTCCAAAAACTCCTCTCAGTGTTAGGCCTTGTGGATCTTTTTATCAGTTCATCTGGTTGCCTTTTCACTATCCATTAAGTTTAATTGTTCTTTTTGTACGCTTTTATTTTTGTATTTGTACAGTTATGGTTACAGACTCTCTCTACCTCCATACACTCTTATTTTGAGTGTAATACATTTGCCAAAAAAGAGAAAATAACATATAAAACAAAGTTGAAGATGAATTTGACTGACAGCATTTTTTTTCTTTAGATTTTCTATAGATACCGCGATAATATCGTTACCGTGAATTCTTTTGGCCTCGATAATCGTGTAGTGAAAATCTGATATCGTGACAGCCCTACTGCGAACTACGTGTTTGTGTGGTTGTACACTACTGGGTGCTCTATGTTCCGCATGGGGTCGTTGCATGAGAGCAGGTGGAGTCAATGCTCTGTCTGATGTGAGATTTGGCCGGGCCCTAGCAAATGTGAAGGTTGTAAAGGTGGTGATATGCTTTGGGGATTTACAGATTTAAGTTATAAAATAAACAAATTTGACTCCATTCAAAAGGTTTAATAAGTGTGTTGGTGTGAAATAAATGGTTCTTTTCATAGCTTTCCTCCAAACCCCCCCCCCCCACAGTCAATAAAAGTTCAACTTTTATTGACTGTGACCCTGGAGGTGCCTTGGTTAAGGTCAGACTTTGATGGCTCTGGGATTCGATCCTGTTACCTTTCGGTTCCAACTGCAATGTTTTAATGGCCAGGTTACCCTCTGGGACCTGTTGTACCAGCTGCTCAGTTTGATGTCATCGGCGGAACCGTCTAGATAAACGCAGATTTACAGAGATTACAAAAGATGTTGTGCATTCCTTCATAGTGACAGTAGTGTCATTTAGAAGAGAATGATTAGCTAATCATAACTTTTGATACTTTGTTGTCTTTAAATAATGTGTCACTTGGTGTTAGTCATTTTAAATAAAATGAAAAAACGTTGTGAGCAACGTGATTAATCATATCACTTTAGTTCATTTCTTTCACTAGATTGATGGTCTGTTTATTTGTGTGACATCAATTTCAGCAACTCCAAATTTACACAAAATATAGAATTATAGTTCCTACATACAGAAATATACCATAGTTCTCGTCTTCATTGAAATGGAGAGATGTGACGCCAAGTCATGTGGAGCAGAGCAAGCGAGAGAGAGAGAGAAAGATTGGGATTTAATAGAGAAAAGAGAACATTCTTGCTGTTTCTCTTCCAGTCTGCTCAGAGCAGCTGGAATTAACCGAAACTGGGTAACCGGGACGCAAGCTGGGGCACGTTTAATGACCAACAGAATGAAACTAAGCCTGTTACTCTCCAAAGACAGGGACCTGATGTTTTTCCCTCTCCTTCACAGGGGCATTGATAGCGTCTGTGACCTGGTGGTTTGGGAACGTGATTTGATAAGCGGCTGTTCCTTTGTCTATGGGGCTCAGATGCAGAGGACAAGGGTGTGTAGTAAACAAGCAGTCACAGACGGTTAAACACCATCTGTGCTGGGCTGGAAAGTGGCTGGCTTGTCTTGGCCTCTGGTAGCTTGTCTTAGTATTGTCTATTCAGCTAATTTCCAGTAATGTTGGCAGGTTGCAAAACAGTGGATGTTTTTTTTTTTTACCTATATTTGCTGTTTATTCTAGGATGGTGTCTTATATGGGATACATGGGCCCCTGAGCCTGTCTTTGGGGCACCCTGGCGGTCAATGTCGGGGTACCGGTGGTACACGTGGTGGGGTGGGGCACGGCGGAGGCGCACACTGCCTCTCTCACGCTGTCTCCCAGCTGCATTTGTGCACCGCAGGGGGACCCTGCCAACACCGGCCAGAGCAAACACCTCTCCGTCTTTTGTCTCTCTCTCTCTGTCTCTGAGTGGTGAGGTCACGGTGGCTGTTGTGGAGAAGAGGAAGTGGTAAAAGGCTTGGGGAGTGTGTTGTGTCGTAGTGGATGGGCCTGTGGTGGGGCGACAGGGAGCTTCAGTCCCGCTCTGGATTCTTCTCTTAATGATGGCCTTTGTTAAACCCGCAGGCAGCGAGAGCGGCTATTTCTGGGCTCGGCTGTAAACAGACAGATTCCACATCCCAGATTGGGAATGTTTCCGCCTCTGCCCGGTCTCCCACTGGCTAAGCTGAGCTGACCCTTGTGCCGAGACGAGAGACAGACACCAGAAACAGAGAAAGAGAGGGGGTGGGGAGGACTCTGGAAACCTCGATAATAAAGCAGAAGACAGAGATGACTAGAGAGGAGGATGATATCTGTATGGTCAGAGGAGAAATGGACATGTGGTTGAGCGACGGGGGGCGAGACTGAGACATGGCGAAAGACACATCAGAGGAGACAGAGACATGGGGGAGGAGACAGAAAGACACAGCAGAGGAGACAGAGCTGTGGGTGAGAAGACAGAAAGACACAGCAGGGGAGACAGAAAGATACAACAGAGGAGTCAAAGACACAGCAGAGGAGACAGAAAGACATATCATAGGAGACAGAGACGTGGGGGAGGAGACAGAGACGTGGGGGAGGAAACAGAGATGTGCGGGAGGAGACAGAATGGTTGAGAACCAGACTTCTATTTTGAGCACCTTGTAGGGTAACTATATATGAAAAAGCAGAAGATTCACTTTCAGAAGTTCAAGTGGAAGTCTACATTGGTGGGTTTAGGGGCTGAGAACCACCTAGTTTTGAGCAAAAGCATCCATCTGAGACTGAAGATCTGCTGCCCCCTACTGTTTATTGATGGGACAGACAGACAGGTGCTGATAGACTGACAGACAGACAAGTGCTGACAGACAGACAGACTGACAGGTGCAAACAGACAGACAGGTGCTGACAGGTAGACTTGTGCTGACAGGCAGATAGGTGCTGACAGACAGATACAGCGTTGTTTATTAGTTGGACCAGCATTACAACCAGAAGCTAGAGATCCATTTTCTTCTATGCATGAAAATGCTGGGCAGGCCCTTAATGTCTATGTCAATCAGAACAGTGTTGTGGCTCGCTGGTTTCACATCTCTGTGTGTGTGTTTCAGAATGCTTGAGGTGAACAGGTTATCACACACACACACACACACACACACACACACACACACACACACACACACACACACACTCACTCACTCAAACTTCCCTACCAGTAAAGAAAGAACTGAAACCTAGTTTTATAAGATGGTGCAAAAGCCTTGTCAATTTCCATTTGAAGAACTCTTCTCACAGGTAAAGTGCAAGTCTCTCTGTTTACCAGTCTCTTTCAGTCTCTCTATTTACCTTTTTAATAACTTCATCGCTTAACTATCCTTTCATGTGTGAGTGGGTGTGTCTGTTTCTGTAATGTTGCTCAGTAAGATTTACGTTTTTGGATTTCTATACTGGGTGTTCTTATCCTTATGTTCAGTTATCCTTATGAGGATAACTGAACATACATCGATCAGCCATAACATTATGACCACTGACAGGTGAAGTGAATAACACTGAAATTTCCTTATCATGGCACCTGTCAGTGGGTGGGATATATTAGTCAGCAAGTGAACATTCTGTCCTCAAAGTTGATGTGTTAGAATCAGGAAAAATGGGCAAGCGTAAGGATCTGAACGACTTTGACAAGGGCCAAATTGTGATGGCTAGATGACTGGGTCCGGGCATCTCCAAAACTGCAGCCCTTGTGGGGTGTTCCCGGTCTGCAGTGGTCAGTACCTATCAAAAGTGGTCCAAGGAAGGAAAAGCGGTCAACCGGCGACAGGGTCATGGGCGGCCAAGGCTCACTGATGCACGTGGGGAGCGAAGGCTGGCCTATGTGGTCCGATCCAACAGACGAGCTACTGTAGCTCAAATTTCTGAAAAAGTTAATGCTGGTATTGATAGAAAGGTGCCAGAACACACAGTGCATCGCAGTTTGTTGCGTATGGGGCTGCGTAGCCGCAGACCAGTCAGGGTGCCCATGCTGACCCCTGTACTACTGCCAAAAGCGCCTACAATGGACACGTGAGAATCAGAACTGGACCAAGGAGCAATGTGTGTCATGTCCTGGTCTGATGAATCATGTTTCCTTTTACATCACATGGATGCGTGTGTCGTTTACCTGGAGAACACATGGCACCAGGATGCACTATGGGAAGGAGGCAAGTCGGTGGAGGCAGTGTGATGCTTTGGGCAATGTTCTGCTGGGAAACCTTGGGTCCTGCCATTCATGTAGATGTTACTTTGACATGTACCACCTACCTGAGCATTGTTGCAAACAATGTGCACCCATTCATGGCAATGGTATTGTACCCTGATGGCATTGGCCTCTTTCAGCAGGATAATGTGCCCTGCCACAAAGCAAAAAATTGTTCAGGAATGGTTTGAGGAACACAACAACGAGTTCAAGGGGTTGAATTGGCCACCAAATTCCCCAGATCTGAATCCAATCGTGCATCTGTGGGATGTGCTGGACAAACAAGTCCGATCCATGGAGGCCCCACCTCGCTACTTACAGGACTTAAAGGATGTGCTGCTAACATCTTGGTGCCAGATACCACAGCACACCTTCAGAGGTCTAGTGGAGTCCATGCCTCGACGGGTCAGGGCTGTTTTAGTGGCAAAAGGGGGACCTACACAATATTAGGCAGGTGGTCATAATGTTATGGCTGATCGGTGTATAAGTGTAGGTTTCCATAGATTGTTTTTGTCCTAGACTATGCTTAACCGGCCCAAGACGTAATATCAGGTTTTTAGTTTTGCGTGTACCTTGAGTTAGTAGCTATGCACTGTGTAAGTGCTTCTTAGAGAACCTGAGTACCTCTGACCTTTAACCCTGGGATGGCATCTCAACCCTCTCCCCTTAAAACCTCCCTCTTTCTCTCACCTTGATTCTTCCCTGTAACATTGACGAACCCTCCTTCCCTCCCTCTCTACTTGCCTTCTTTCTATTCCTTCTTTCCTCTCTCCTTCCCACCTCCCTCTCCCCTCCTCCCTGTCCTCTCTCTACCTTTCTCCCCTATCTCTAACCTTCCTTTACGTTCCTCTCATCCTTACCCTCGCCTGCCCCGCCTTTGACAGATGAGCCGACCAGCCCCAGTGCTGACCTGCGTGCCCGCCACGTGCCAGCCTCCTCTGTGGTGTCCAGCGGCATGAGCTCGGCACCCGCCATCGGCACCAGCCCCGCCTCTCCCACTTTCACCTTCCCCCACACCAGGCTCTTCTCACACAACTGCAGTGAGTCCCCCCCTCCCCTTGAGCCGGATTTCCCCGGACCGGCAGCCTGCATGCAGACATACCAGAACCCCCAAGCCCAACATGGGTGTCTGGTACCATGCTAGCAGACACCTCCAGACACCGCCACAGGGTGGTGGAGTGTACCCAGCATGCTCCCGTGTCTTTGCATGAGTTGATAGACTTTATCCCCGTGGCGGGGGAGGAAAATTGGCCTTGAGTAAATTGGCCCGGATAGCTCCGCCACGACCGATGGGACCCCCGCGCTCCTTAAGGCACATTGGCAACTTCCTGTAGGGTGCATGTGCCATGTGATGTCACCGTAGCGTCAGGTTGCCTAGCGCCCCTAGCTGGTATAGACAGTATTTCTTGGACCAACAGGGCTCCTCTAGTAGTGCATGACGTCTAGTGGCCCTCGATCACCCACCTTTAGCCCTGCCTGTCCCTAGACAGACAGACAGACTGTCTCTGCCTGCATGACCGTAGTGAACCAAGTGACCTGAGATGACATCACTTAACCTGACCCATCCTGTCAGCCCAGCTCTCCACCCTCTGCCCCACCTCACCCACTTCTGTCAGCCATGACCTCCGCCCGTCACCCGCACCACTCCCTAACATCCTCCGACTAGCATTACATCTCCATTCTTCTCTCTCCTCCTGTCTCCTTTTCCCTCGCTGGCTCCGCCTCCCACTGAGAAGGCAGTATTAAATCCAGTCGCCGTTCCTCCTATCTTCTAGCCATCACCACGGAGCGCTCCAAGTCATGTGATGAGGGCCTCAACACCTTCAGGGGCGACGAGGGACGCGTGTTCTCGTGAGTGCAGGGATGGGGATCTGGGTTGTCTTTGTTTTTCGTGTGTTAAGCCATTTTGAAAACCACCCTCCATTTTCACCCTCAATAGGAGGCTTCCACCGCGAGTGAGAAGTTTCTTTACCAATGGGGTGAGTTTTTTCCTGTTTATCTGTGATGAACTTCTGCTGGGAGAGTGTTAACACCATTGGTGTACCTGTGATGCCAAAGACTGTTGTGTGACCTTTGACCCTTTGTGTCAGTCTCTGGAGAGTATCGGGGCAGCAGAGGAGGCGCGCTCCAAACGGCACTCCACCTCGGACCTGGGCAGCATCAGCTATAGTGACGTATGGAGAGAGGGGTGGCTGCACTACAAACAGATCCTCACGGAAAAGGGCAAGGTGAGATAGAGGCAGACAGACAGAGGCAGACAGACAGAGGCAGACAGACAGACTGCGAGGCAGACAGAGTGACAGACTGATCTTTTCTATCCTTATTGCCGCTTATCCTTATTGGGTTATTTTAATTGTTAATTGTAGTTAATTAAGCCCGCCCATATTGGTGCCCATAACCTCTTATCGCCCAATTATTGCTCGTTAATATTCCACTTATCACTCATTAACACGTATCACTTACTATTATCATTTGTTTACTTTTATCATCTTTTTGGAAAGTATCATTTTTGGGGGACATTCTACAGAACAAATATGTTGAGTTATTCATCAAGTCCTCTTTTTGTTTGGATTCCTTTTGCGTTCTGTTAGATCTTTCTCACTGCGTTTTGACATCAACTACAATTATTTATAATGTTATTGTTATTATTGTTAATACCATTATTATAATTTTACTGTTGATTGGTGATTTGTTGCACATCAAGTGCATCCCTTCCTGAGGACCCAGCTTTGTTTTGTTTTACAGAAGGTGGGAAGTGGCATGCGACCATGGAGGCGGGTCTTCTCGGTGCTGCGCTCCCATTCGCTCTTTCTCTATAAGGACAAGCGGGAGGCAGTCCTCCGGGGCGCGACTCTGGGTGGCGACGCCGACGAGGAGCAGCCAATCAGCATCCGGGGCTGCCTAGTGGACATAGCATACAGCGAGACCAAGCGCAAGCACGCCCTACGGCTGACCACCCAGGACTTCTGTGAATACCTGCTGCAGGCCGAGGACAGAGAGGACATGCTGGACTGGATCAAGGTCATCCGAGAGAACAGCAAGACCGACAACGAGGTGGGTCACAGGGCACGACCTTTCAACTCCCAACTAACCTTTGACCCCCTCCCTCAACTCTAACCCAACTCTGAACCATTCACATCTTACGTCACACCTCCTGTGTGTAAATCGCAGTTTGACATCGATGTCAGTTCCTCGAGTGGTTGCTTTCAGGCTGCATTCATGAGTGTATCTATCTGTTTCAGGAGCTGGGGTTCTCCAGACAGGCTCTGATCAGTAAAAAGCTCAATGACTACAGGAAACAGAGGTGAGGGGCGTGTCAGCTGGTCAGTGAATTGTCACTCAATCGATCGTGTCAGTGTGTGACCAGTTAGTCAGCCGGTCAGTGATTGGTCAGTCAGTGTAACAGTCTTCTCTCTGTCGCCCCCTGGCTGCAGTCCACCAGGCAACAAGCCAGACTCCTCTCCCAAGGTGGCCCGGACCAAGCCTTCCTTCCTGCTGGCCAAGATCGAGAGTGCTGCTGGGGCCCCGCGCCCACCAAAACCTGAGTGCAAAGGTCAGAGTCAGAAATCAAATAATATCACGCATGAATGTTTTGGATGAGGAGCACTGAAGTATGGATTAATGAAGAGGGTTAGGTGTCCGTCCTCTTTCTGTCTCACTCTGACTGAGCGTCCGTCCTCCTGTGTGTCTCTAGAGGAGAGCAGCCCCCCTAAGTCTCCATGGGGGATTAACATCATGAAGAAGGCCAAGAAGTCAGGGCCCAAGGCCTTTGGAGTCCGGCTAGAAGACTGTCAACCAGCTGCCAACAACAAGGTCAGCTGAAGCCTCCTTCCTCTGACTCCTCATCGATTGTGAATAATTGGTCATTTTGTGTTTGTATGCAGTTTGTATGTGTTCCTCCAGTTATAACAGACACTGTATTATATTGAAAAGGGTATAGATGAATGTAAATTGCTCTTTATTGCATTGGTCTATTGCTATTTGTATTAATTTGTGTACTGGTAAGATATGTCTCTAGTTTAACCCTCTGTCTTTCTAACCCTCTGTCTATCTGACCCTCTGTCTATCTGACCCTCTGTCTGTCTGACCCTCTGTCTATCTGACCCTCTGTCTGTCTGTCCGTCTGTCTGACCCTCTGTCTGTCTGACCCTCTGTCTG
>JACXGI010015076.1:0-17818 GCA_016801175.1 Esox masquinongy
GCTTCTTTTCAACAGTTGTAAATGTAATGAGTGTCTTTCTGTATATTTTAATAACAAAATACTCTCCAAAATAAGTCTGACAATGAACAGAAAATGTATAAATTATGTGACAAATACACATTCCCTTTCTGGATATAAATGTAGTAAATAAGGTAGGTATGGTATTTAACTTTCAAGTCTAGATACTGTAAATACTGCCCCCTACTGACTGCTTAGTGCAGGTACTTGTAGGTGTGGTGTTGGCGTTCAGGTGTAGTAACGTACGGTTCCAGAAGGGGGCGGTCTGCCAGTGGTCGTTGTTGTGAGTGAAGCAGGTGAGGCCTGGCAGACTGCAGTCGTCGCCCTTCTTCTGCCTCTTCCGCTCCTTCCTCTCCTTCTTCTTCCTCCGGACTTCGTTGAATAGCTGGGTCTTCCCATCCACTTCCTGGACTGCCTCCCTGCATGACGGACAGACACGTCGGCCAATCAGAGTACGGCAACGACTAAAACATGGTGACATCACCACCACCCTCAGTGTCCTCTCAGGGAGTTCTGTCAGTTACCACGGGGATGGCACAGAATCGTTGGGGGAGCCGCCTGAGCCCTCTGTGGTAGAGCCACGACCACGACAATCTGTTTTATGTTTCTAAGCTGTCGGAACACCATTACCGACCTCCACTGGGACATTCTAGCCACGGTCCCTCACCGTATAACTGACAAGGCACAGCCACACCCAGCTGCGTTTATAACTGACAAGGCACAGACACACCCAGCTGCATTTATAACTGACAAGGCACAGACACACCCAGCTGCGTTTATAACTGACAAGGCACAGACACACCCAGCTGCATTTATAATTGACAAGGCACAGACACACCCAGCTGCATTTATAACTGACAAGGCACAGACACACCAGGCTGCATTTATAACTGACAAGGCACAGACACACCCAGCTGCATTATATTGCCCCTTCAATGACTCCCATACACTCTATATGTCCTTGAGTATCATAAATGAGACTCTATTGCCTTTATAGACACACTCCAACACTGAACCCCCCAGGGGTTGATGGGAGATCATGCACACATCATGCAGGAACCAACTGACTATACTAATACATAAGCCATATGAACATCACATCCACATGAGCCATATGAACGTCACATCCACATGAGCCATATGAACTTCACATCCACATGAGCCATATGAACGTCAGATCCACACGAGCCATATGAACGTCACATCCACATGAGCCACATGAACATCACATTCACATCAGCCATATGAACGTCACAGCCATATGAGCCATATGAACGTCACATCCAAATTAGGCGTATTAACGTCAAATCCACAAACTTAGATGGTGCCTCACTATCCAGGAACTGATAACAAACCGATGGGCTGCATTTACACACGCAGTATAATTATGACCTTTCAGACCAATGTCATCAGATCTTTTTACATTCTTCATATGTTTTTCAGAACTGATCTTACTGGTCAAAATACCCGTTAGTGGAAATATTATCAGAATTTGTATTTGCCTGTGTAAAAGCAGCCACAGACAATTAGATATGCAACACATCTATGAATCTCCATCAGAGACGTGCAGGCTAATAAGCAGCCTATATCCTATGAAGTGCACTACCTTACCCAAAGGTCTGTAGGAAAGGAGTGCACTACCTTACCCAAAGGCCTGTAGGAAAGTAGTGCACTACCTTACCCAAAGGCCTGTAGGGAAGTAGTGCACTACCTTACCCAAAGGCCTGTAGGGAAGTAGTGCACTACCTTACCCAAAGGCCTGTAGGGATGTAGTGCACTACCTTACCCAAAGGCCTGTAGGGAAGTAGTGCACTACCTTACCCAAAGGCCTGTAGGGATGTAGTGCACCACCTTACCCAAAGGCCTGTAGGGATGTAGTGCACTACCTTACCCAAAGGCCTGTAGGGAAGTAGTGCACTACCTTACCCAAAGGCCTGTAGGGAAGTAGTGCACTACCTTACCCAAAGGCCTGTAGGGACGTAGTGTACTACCTTACACAAAGGCCTGTAGGGACGTAGTGCACTACCTTACCCAAAGGCCTGTAGGGAAGTAGTGCACTACCTTACCCAAAGGCCTGTAGGGACGTAGTGCACTACCTTACCCAAAGGCCTGTAGGGACGTAGTGCACTACCTTACCCAAAGGCCTGTAGGGACGTAGTGCACTACCTTACCCATAGGCCTGTAGGGACGTAGTGCACTACCTTACCCAAAGGCCTGTAGGGACGTAGTGCACTACCTTACCCAAAGGCCTGTAGGGACGTAGTGCACTACCTTACCCAAAGGCCTGTAGGGAAGCAGTTCACTATGATGTGAAATGGGGTTACATTGCAGGCACAATGTCACTGATAATGAGGTTACATTTCAGGCACAATGTCACTGATAATGGGGTTCAGGCAGGACAGAGATGGTCACCGGAAGGAGCAGTATGAGGCAAACACGGACGGACTAAATTAAAGGGGAGGAACTCACTTAAAGGGATGGAGGTGGTCATTCTTGTTCTTCCCCCCGTTTCTCTGTCCCTTGTGATAGTGGCTGGTTTAAGATGAGAAGAAGAGCAACTAAAAATGTTGGATTTGTGTCCTCTCTGCGCAAGCGTTGTCTTCAGAGCTGATCCAAGACGTATTAGTTCATTTGGTGTAAACGGTTAATGGATCCTAGATTTGAACTCTTGCTCTAAGATTTTATGTGGATACAGAACCAGAACCTGAGGTGCTCCAGTACCCCAAAGAGGGCCATGTATGATGATGTCACCACCAAAGCAGCTAACCGCAACTTAGAAATAACAAAGACAGTTTGAAGTCAAAATATGGTCCTATCGTCAATTTGGAAGGCTCCTTTAGGCATGTTCTCTGGCTAAGTTATTTGTCCTGCTGTGTAGTATAACTCACCAGATGACTGATGAGATGCTGTATAAATGGACACCTACCGCTTCTTCCCACAGTCACACTCATCAGGTCGCCTCCTCTTCAGGTGACCCCTGACCTCACGCAGATTCTTGATCTTGTCCTGAAGGGCCTCGATCTGCAACAGAAGACATAGTCTAATCCAACTGGCAAGAGTGTGAGAGAGGGGGAGTAGAGGGGGAGTAGAGGAGGAGTAGAGGAGGAAAGGACACATGAGAAGTCAAGAGTTTAAGGAGCGGGATCAACAAGTCAGACTTTGTTATAAGTGAGATATAACAAAGTCTGACTTGTTGTCAAGTCAGACTTTTGAGTTAGACTAACCTCCTGGTCCACATAACTCTTATGATCCTTCCAGGCTCTGGATGAAGAGTAGACCTCTCTCTCACAGTGGACTGTTTCATTCATCAGTATAAAGCACCTGACAGAGGAACAGAGAAGGACAGTCAGTCAGTCAATCAACATATTAATCAACCAGCTAATCAATGAACAAAGCGATAAATTGATCAACTAATCAAACACACTGAACAATTTATCAACCAATCAAGTAATGTAACCGAGGCCAAATCTGTAACCCAGGTTAAAACTGTAAACCGGGCCAAAACTTAAATCCCAAGTTAAAACCCTCCAAAGCAGACAGTGGGTAGAGTTGGGGTATGTACATGTGGGTGACTTTGACAGAGTTGGGGTACATACATGTGGGTGACTGACAGAATTGGGGTACGTACATGTGGGTGACTTTGACAGAGTTGGGGTACGTACATGTGGGTGACTTTGACAAAGTTGAGGTACGTACATGTGGGTGACTGACAGAGTTGGGGTACGTACATGTGGGTGACTGACAGAATTGGGGTACGTACATGTGGGTGACTTTGACAGAGTTGGGGTACGTACATGTGGGTGACTTTGACAGAGTTGGGGTACGTACTTGTGGGTGACTTTGACAGAGTTGGGGTACGTACTTGTGGGTGACTTTGACAGAGTTGGGGTACGTACTTGTGGGTGACTTTGACAGAGTTGGGGTACCCAACAGCATTAGTGTCGTCCGCCAGCATCTCCTCTGAACCGTCGTCTGACTCCAGATCTTCCACCTCATAGTGGCGCTTTCTGATGACACGTCTCTGGATGCCTGATTGGTCATCCGTCGCCAAGTCAATGTCGTAGATCTGACCTTCAAACTCCACCGAAAGCGACCGGGTGGGTCGAGTGTGGACAAAACGAGGCCTGTAGCCTAACAGACGAGAAACAAACATCAGTCTTTAATGAAGCCCTTCTTTCCATCAGGAGTCAGTGTGTTTAGGAGTCGTATTCACCTACGTCTGTCAGCGTTGAGTGTGTATAACGTATGTCATTTAAGCTGCAAGGAAATTCCCCTTTTCAGTAAATAAAGATGGCTTCCACTGAACGGATGGATGTGAAACCAGTCTATTCAGTTGCTGTGTCTCCTGATTCCACCAGGTGGTGCCAGAACATAGAAAACAACCATAAGTGGGATCAGTCTCTAAACTCCGCTACTTTTACCATACTGTGAATGCGATCTAATTAGAGGATTAAGTCCACGGGACATAATGTTATCATGACTGTCCATCTATACTGCCTGTGGTTACCCAGCTATCCATAAACGCTACTCTCTGGACACGACCCTCTGGACATGCCCCTCTGGACCCTCTGGACACGACCCTCTGGACACGACCCTCTGGACACGACTCTCACTACTGCCCTGACTACCGCCCAGCCCGAGCCAGTCCCTGGTCCCTCAGAGGCCGCAACCAATTGGTGTGTATAACCCAAGCTCCAACCCAGAACACATTAAAAGCCCCAGGGTATCTCCAGCTGCATCCCCAACCCACCCCCAACACCAACCCCACCCCCACCCCACTCACGTTGGCCCCCGGAGGACGGTGGGTACTGGCGGTGTGCGCGTCCTGGCCGGTCAGCCCTGGGGGTTTTGTAGAGGCCGCCGTCTGGGCCACAGTCGCACGGTTCCCTCTCCCGGCTGTCGTAGCCGCTGCGGGACCTCAGGCTCCGGGTTCTCTTCCTGGGGTTCTCCTTCAGACCGCCTCCCTTACACTTCTGGATCCTCCATTTACCAGTCACCTCCTCCACACAGTACCACTTCTGCAGGGACAGACCGAGGAGGACGTGGTTGTGAGTAGTGGATGGGTTAGTTATGTTTTATCCTTTTGTACACAAATGAAAAGGTCTCTAACCGCCAATACAGTGCCTGGCCAAAGTATTCAAACCCCTGATCAGTTCTCTAGTTTACTGTATTACAGATTTCTGGAATTACATTTTGTTTGACATAATTTAAAACCCTGACACGGTGTGGAGGCTCCCACATCGATGGAAAAGCGTTGCCTTAACATTGACAGAATTACCTTACCGTTGGTATCCACCTTTGAGCCATTAAAGTTGTTGTCACATTTTCTGGATAGAAACCCCAGTTGAAGGCTCATTAGTCTGGGATGGACAATTAAGACCAAAGAGCATTCTACAGAAATCAGAGAATAACTAATAAATTCGCATAGATTAGGAAAAGGGTAAAAAACCAGGAACACCACATGAAATGAACTGGATCACTCTGCTGTCTGTAAACAAACTTAAACCCTGTTCCCCTCAGTCTCTCCAACTTTCTCCCTCGTCCTCTCTTTCTTCATCTCTCCATCCATCTCTCATTCTCTCTCCCCATCTCTTTCTTCATCTCTCTCCTCATCTCTTTCTTCATCTCTCTCCTCATCTCTCTCTTTGCTGTTTCCCTGGTTGTTTAGGCACCCTAATCCATCCATAGAGCACTGATTTTGACTATGGCCCATAGGGAACGGAATAGGTTGCCATTTAGGACACAGGATAGTGTGCATGTGCGTGTGTGTGCGCGTGTGTGCGTGCGTGGGTGGGTGGGGTGGGGGCAAACATCTGCTGACCACGGCTGAGCAGACGGCCTGGCTAGTGTGGGAACGAGAGTTCCAAGCTAAGGACTATGAGTAGGATTCAGTTTCCTCTGTGGAGCAGTCCCTCAGACACGTACTGACAGACGGCTTGTGGTCCTGAACACTCAGCTATACCGGGGGTGGGGGTGGGGGGGTGGGGTGGCTGGGGGTGAGGGTGGCGGCGGGGCCTGGGGGAGAGGGAGGGGGCGGGGCCTGGGGGAGAGGGAGGGGGCGGGGCCGGGGGGGGAGGGGGGCGGCGGGGCCTGGGGGAGAGGGAGGGGGCGGGGCCTGGGGGAGAGGGAGGGGGCGGGGCCTGGGGGAGAGGGTGGCGGCGGGGCCTGGGGGAGAGGGAGAGGGCGGGGCCTGGGGGAGAGGGTGCAAAAGTGGGAAGGAGAGAAGCCAAGAGGTAGAGACAGATAGACATACAGTATGTGTTTCTCGGCGAGTGCGTTTTCATTTGTGGCGCCAATGTTTGAAGACTTCAGCCACATTCCACCCTGACAGACAAGGTGGACAACACCAGGAGGTGGTGAGGGACAATGGAGTTGGAGGACGAGGGAGAATGAGGGGTAGAGGGAGTACGTGAGGAGGAGAGGGGGAGAGAGAGAGAGGAGAGGGGCAGAAAAAAGGAGTGAGAGAGAGTGGGAGAAAGAGAGAGCAGGAGAGAGACAAATGAGACAGAGAGTGAGGGGGAAGTAAAGGAGACCCTACAAGCAGGGACTTGCTCTTGAAGTGGCAGACCCAAAACAATGCAGTTCAGACCCACACATTATCCATTCCACACAGAGACAGCGTGCTGCATCACCTGGGTGCACGAGCAGAGCCAGCAGGACAAGGGACCCGGGCTGGCGCCCCCCTGTGGGCTTTGGTCAAAAGCAGTGCACCAAAACAGGGATTAGGGAGCCATTTGGGGAGCTAATGTCGAAAGAATAAGACACAATAGAACCTTGACTTTAGCAAGTCTTTCAATGCACTCACTGTAAAGCCAGTCGTATCCTTTCCTCTATACCCGAAAACATGCAGTCACAGTTACCCATAAACGGGAACACTGTATACACACACGCACACACCAGGTTTACTGTAGCTAACAGTTGGCATACTACTCTGGAAATACATTCACCGCAAAGGCTTTGAAGTGCTTTGAGCTTTAACCTTTCCCTTTAAATCGTGGATTTGACCCTTGATGGACAGGTGGTCATTGCCCATAGACACGTGTGAGTGTGTGTGTGCGTGCTTGTGTGTTTAGCAGTTATCTCGGAGGACTAAACCTCGAAATGTGTATGTTGTAGCAACATACACACAAACAAACACACTTTGCCAAAAATTTTGGGAACTAAAATGTATTCCCACTAATATTTACCCTAAAACTATCCCAAATCCTTATTCTAACCCTTATTTTCTCCGTAACCCTGAAAGAAACCAGTATGTCTTCATTTATACAGACTTGCCATCGGTTACTGCACTTGTGAGAACTCTTGGTTCTCAAAAGTATACTATTACACACATACACACACACAATATAAAATACTAAAAGGTTTTCCCCCCTCACACCCTAACAAATTGGAAGTGTTTAACCTTTTTGTTTCAGGAACAGTCTTTTCCAGGGGCAGAGGTGCACACTGTTTAACTCTGCTGAATCAGTCTGTCCCAGCCACAGCCTCAAATAGTACCCTATTCCCTCCATAGGGCTCTACTTCTGACCAGTTCCTAGTGGGGTAAGGAGCGGTGCACTACATTGGGAGCAGATTTGGGAGTCTGATATAGCAGTCTCCAGCCATCAGTCAAAAAGCTGTTTACTGCAGTCGCCTGGTAATTGGACATTGTTGCACCGTTTGAATGAGGGGCTAATTTATCCATGACTCCCTTTCATCCCAGACCCATTAAAGAGTCTGGCAAACGCCTAGAAGACCAGCGCCCCACACACCAACACACACACACACACACACAGACAAAACGACACACACACACACACACACACACACACACACACACACACACACACACACACACAGACAAAACGACACACACACACACACACACCGACACACACAGACAAAACGACACACACACACTGACACACAAAATGACACCCACTGATACACAAATCGACACACACATGCCAACACAGACACCAACACACACACAACGACACACACTGACACACAATGACACACACACACAACGACACACACCAGCACACACACCCCGACACACACCGATACACACACACCAACACAGACACGACACACACTGACAAACACTGGCACACACACACCTACACACATCGACACACACACTGACACAAACACACCGACACACACACACTTTGCCACTAACTACAGCCATAAGAGTCGTTAGACCTGAACAATACAAATTGGTCAAATGTTCAGGTAGCAACCAGCCACACTTTAAGAGGCTGAGATAATGTGAACCAGACAGCTATTCTGAATGTGCCACATTACACCCAATCACTTGAAAGGAAACTCGATGTTCACTTCTCTCTGTGTGCCTGTCTGTGTGTGTGTGTGTGTGTTTGTGTCTGTGTGTGTCTGTCTGTGCGTCTGTCTGTCTGTCTGTGTCTGTGCATGTGTTTGTCTGTCTGTGCACATGTGTGTTTGTCTGTCTGTGGCTGTGTGTTGGTCTGTCTGTGTGTGAGTGTATATACACACCTGTCCTGGCTGTTCGCATGGCGTCTGGAACTCTGCCTGTTGACACAGCTCTCTGACCTTCTTATACTTGGGCAGGCTGTTTGTGTGCTGAGTGGTTGGGCTGGCTCCAGCATCATCCTTCTTTCTCAGGAGTTTACTGGAGGAAAGGTCAAAGGTTAGGAGAGAGGGACAGGTCAAAGGTCAGGACAGGGTTAGACAGATGAATGTAAGTGTCTTGTTAAAGCAGTCCTGTTATAAAGCAGTCCTCTTATAAAGTATTCCTCTTATAAACTAGTGCTGTTATAAAGTAGCCCTCTTAGAGCAGACCTGGGCAAGATAAGGCCCCTGGGCCGGATCCGGCCTGTTGAGTAATTCTATCCGGCCCGCGATACATCCAAAACTTTTAAAATAATACAAAATAAAAAATACCTGACGAGGTCCGCAGATTATGGTAGTTTATTTACTGCTGCATATTTATTTATTTTCAAATTAAAAGTCCCCTGGCACTCCCAGTAATAAGTACAGCAGTATCATACTGACTGTTTAAAATACCTTTAAGTTGAAACAAGGTATTTGCGTTGCTATGATACGTAGGGACCAGCACCACAATCCACGGGCAGAAGTTATCATTTGTACGTACTTGATGATACGCAATTGATGGCTAGCGATCTCTGGAAATGAGCCTAAGAAAAGTTGATAACGAAAGCAGGGTATTTAAAAAAGAATTGACAGGAAAATATTTATTTGTAGATGTCACAGGTAAAGCAACTTGCTTAATATGTTAAGCTAACATCTCAGTTTTTAAAGAGTACCATTTACAGAGGCACTTCCAGAGCGAGCATGCGGAGAAACACAAAAACTGTCACACTGCTTCAACAGAAATGACTCCTGACTTCACCTCACTTGTCAACGTCCATACGAGGCTCTCCTGTTCATATTGAGTGAGTAGCCCTAAAAGTTGATTTCTTGGGTCTGGGCTGCTGGAATAGCTGTCGTTAAAAGTACGTAGTACAAAAAATATACTGTATGAAGTTAGACGACGGCAATTATACCAACCTTTGCTTTGAGTGAAAATCTTCAGAAGTGATTTCATAGACTTATGGCTGCCTTAATAACTATTATACCTATGTAACTGTTATACACTATACCTTATGTAATAAAATTACTCTTTTGAGTTGAAAGTTAAGTTTTCAGGCAAATATGTGTTGCAACATTTCTGTTGAGTAATAACCCCAAAAAGGGATTTTTTAGGCCTTTGCCTGCCATAATAACAGTTGTTAACAGAAAATAATTAAAAAAAACATTGTTAAAGTAAATTAAGTTTGATCATGAAAACGGTGTTGCATGGAAAATAAATATGCATAAATATAATATGCAAGTTAACAGAGTTAGCTATGTTGTGTGTTTTTTAGGCATGTTGGTTAAAAAAGTAATCTGGCCCACAATGCACTCTGGCATTTTCAGTGTGGCCCCCCAGTGAAAAATATTGCCCACCCCTGTCTTAGAAAGTAGTCCTGATGTAAAGTAGTCCTGTTATAAAGTAGTCTGGTTATAAAGTAGTCTGGTTATAAAGTAGTCCTCTTCTAAAGTAGTCCAGTTATAAACTAGTCCAGTTATAAAGCAGTCCTGTTATAAAGCAGTCCTGTTATAAAGCAGTCCTGTTATAAAGCAGTCCTGTTATAAAGCAGTCCTGTTATAAAGCAGTCCTGATATAAAGCAGTCCTGATATAAAGCAGTCCTGATATAAAGCAGTCCTGATATAAAGCAGTCCTGATATAAAGCAGTCCGGTTATTAAGCAGTCCGGTTATTAAGCAGTCCGGTTATTAAGCAGTCCTGTTATAGAGTAGTCCTGTTATAGAGTAGTCCTGTTATAGAGTAGTCCTGTTATAGAGTAGTCTTCTTATAAAGTAGTCCAGTTATAAAATAGTCCAGTTATAAAATAGTCCAGTTATAAACTAGTCCTGTTATAAAGTAGTCCTGTTATAAATGATTCTTCTTATAATGTAGTCCTGTTATAAACTAGTACTGTTATAAAGCATTCAGCTTATAAAGTAGTCCTGTTATAAAGTAGTCCTGTTTTAAGTGGTTATTACCCAGTCTATCAGCATCTACTCTCAGTGTTTCAGTCCCAACCTGCACCCCAGTCTGCTACACTACCTTTCCCTAGATCCTTATGGGAGTTGGGGCTCTGGCCAACAGTGGTGCACTGTAAAGAAATGACTGGTCATTGGGAACACACATCCTGCTACTGTTTGAGAGACACACACACACACACACACACACACACACACACACACACACCTCGCTGCTGATGTTGGACAGGGTATTGACAGAACAACTCTGTATGTGACATTAGGGACCGGTGACTTATCTTGGTTTGCATAATCATTTCCGTAGCGTTTGAATTTACACCGGTATGTTTGAGACGTACCATGCAGGACTGTGGCCATCAATCGCGGGTAAACGGAAAATCCAGTGATATGTGTGCTGCACAGCACAGAAACTGGATACAGTTCTGACAGATATGTCTTCGCACGTGCAAAACTCTATCGAAAATGTGGCGCACGCTACCTCGGAAGGTGGCGTCTTGGAGCTATTAATATCTGCAAGCTCACACAACAAAATGATCCTTCTTCGACAGGACTCGGAAAATGTAGCATAATGTAAACGAGCCCGGAGAGCTGAGCCATCCGTCATGTTGCTGTTGTGACCGGTGTTCAGCCTCTCCTGTTCTTGATTTTAACCAACAGGTCTGGCTAGTGTTTGTTCCCACATTCAACAACCCCACATTGTTGCGTTGCCAAGACAAGGATGCATGTTCGCTGAATACAAAGTCAGTATGGGACCTTTAACACAATTGAGGAACCTGGCTACAAATGCTGAAGTGGATAAATGCTGTCTGCTAGCTACCGCTAAAGATACATTACAGGCTATTAGTGAGACAGGACAGAGAGAGAGGGAAAAGACAGAGAGACAGGTGAAGACATACAAGACAATGACACAAGACTTTGAGCCAGGAGAAGACAGAAAGAGAGGACAGAGAGACAGGAGAAGACAAAGAGGACAGAGACCCAGGACAGTGAGACAGAAAGACAGGACAGAGAGCCAGGACAGTGAGACAGAAAGACAGGACAGAGAGTCAGGACAGTGAGATAGGACAGAGAGCCAGGTCAGTGAGACAGGACAGACAGCCAGGACAGAGAGCCAGGACAGGGAACCAAGATAGTGAGACAGGAAAGTGAGACAGGACAGAGAACCAGGATAGTGAGACAGGACAGAGAGCCAGGTCAGTGAGACAGGACAGACAGCAAAGACAGAGAGCCAGGACAGGGAACCAAGATAGTGAGACAGGACAGAAAACCAGGTCAGTGAGACAGGACAGACAGCCAGAACAGAGTGCCAGGACAGAGAACCAAGATAGTGAGACAGGACAGTGAGACAGGAAAAGACAGAAAGACAGGACAGAGAGGCAGGACAGAGACCCAGGACAGTGAGACAGGTTAGAGAACCAGGACAGAGAGACAGGACTGTGAGACAGGACTATGAGACAGGACTATGAGACAAGTTGTGTCTTTATGTCGTTGTTGTGTCTATTTCTTTTTTGTTGTCGTCTTTATTTCACTGCTGTTGTGTCTGTATCATTGTTGTTGTGTCTTTATGTCATGCTTGTGATGTCGGTGTGTTTGGAGAATGCAGTCAGTGTTGGCAGAGGCAGCTGGCAATGGGAGTTGGCAGTCTCACGTATTCGCATGTGTGTCTCTCTGTGAGAGTGCGTGTGGTTTGCTGTATGTTGGCAGGGCTGTGTGTGTCCTGGGGGTAGGGTGGTTCCGGTGTGCCAAAGCCAGGGGGAGGTCGATGAGCTTGGCCCAGGGACAGGGCTGGTCCGGGGTGGATGGAACTCGACGGGAGCTTGTCCCAATTGGAGCCCTATTCCCTATAAAGGTGCGCTGGTCGAAATGACTGGACTACATAGGGAGTAGGGTGTTAAATAGAGTGCATGCCAAATGCCGGGCCGTGGGCTGCGTTGGAGTTGTGGTTCTGGAATGGGCCGGAACGGGCCAGACCCCCGGGATGGCGTTCTTGGCTACCCGGTGTCTACAGTAATGCTACAGTAGATGTGGATACCGCCCGTCGCCCGCTAGCCTGGACCGTGGCTAATGCAGCGTAGCTAAATTTAGCGCTGTGGACAGTTGTAAATAACTCCTATCAACACTGGGTTTCCACATAGAAATAGGAAGGTGTGTGGAGGACTCGTTGCTCAACAGCACTTCACCTTTTAAATAAGTTTCTGGCACGGGACTGAACATAGACAGTTGGCTAGGGGATAGGAAAGTGGGTGGGTGACTGCAAATAAGGGTGCCTAGTGCTATGTGTCTATGTGTGTTTATCTATGTGTCTACGTGTGTATGTGTGTGTGTGTATGTGCGTGCACTTCTTCTCGTTCTGCTGTCCATGAAGGTGTTTCCGAGGCCGAACCGCCAGCTTCATTGTGCTAACAGAACCCAGACGAGGTACTCACACACTTGGTGCTGTTCTTCATCAACATGCGTGTATAGACAAGCCTTTGGTTTTACGGCTGCTACTCTACATACTACACACAGGACCAAGCCCCGTGTGTGTCTAATATGCCGCGCATGTCGCGCATTTTGCGTGTGTCTGGTATGTTGCGTGACAGACAGACAGACATACAGACAACAGAATCCGACTGACCTATATACAGACAGTCAGATATGCAGACAGATATACAGACAGACATATATACACAGACAGACAGATATAGAGACAGATATACAGACAGATATACAGACAGACCCCCTCTAATCCCTTGATTCCCAGCTCCTGTGTGTGTGTGTGTGTGTGTGTGTGTTTCCACGGTAACCGGGTAATACCCGAGAAGCACAAGAGAGGCATCAGAGGTGTCAGTTTGAAGCTGTCCATGTCAGCGCCTGTCAGTGTGACCTGTCATGACACCCTGACTCAGCCGTTTACAGCCTCCTGACACAGACCAAACAGATCTAAAAAGACATTCTCAACCGTCTCCACCACCACCTTCCAAAACCACTGAGGTCTGAAAGCCTCTGGTGAGTGTGTGTGTGTGTGTGTGTGTGTGTTTGTAAAAAGACTCTCTGGGAGGACCAGCATGCCTCAGTGACACAGAGTGCGTCCAGCGGGCCCAGGACACAGCAGCACACTAGACAATAGGGCTTCAAGGAAATGTGGTGTCACACAGTTCTGAAATGGATGTGTGGTGCAGAAAGTGTGTGTGTGTGTGTGTGTGTGTGTGAGCATAGAATGAAGAGCCTCAATTTACCCTCGCTCCACCAGAAAAGTGTCCCTCCAGACCTTGGGTTTCCGATTGGGTTTAAATCTGGGGGAAAAACAATATGCACTTTAGTTGATGGAACTCACACGTGTGTCTACCAGGCCAAAATGACACCCTATGTAGGCCATCAGAGGGTCACACCTAATGGCTCTGGTCTGAGGTGGTGCCCTACAAGGGGGGCATCTGAGCTCCGTGGGTCAGCTGTCAGGCAGTCTTATGAGTCCCTGAGCTCTGTGGACAATAAGGAACTGAAACGTGTCCAGGGTAAACATACCCACGAATCACCGGTTTAGAGTGTCAGCTCTTTTTCTTCTCCTTGTTCGGTCTGAGGCCAAATGGCACCCTATAACCCCAATGTAGTGGACTCATTTTGATCGGGGCCTTGGGGCCTCGGGTCGAAGATGTCCACTTTGATAGGGAATAGGTTTCCGTTTGGGAGCTCTGTGAATGTTTTATCTTGATGGACGGACCTGGCGACTCTGTTGTTTATACATAAATAATGTGTTTAAAAATAATAAAAGAGATCTTTGTTTGGATATATACAGATAGACAATGTCACCTTCACTGGACCTGATTTGCCCGTCTAATCAGTGGACATGTTTGTTTGAGAGCAAAGGACTGCAGGCCACTGCTAACTGACCCCCCTTCCGTCCTGGGTCATCGTTAGATTCATGAATCAAACTGGGAGTCGCACGCGACAAGATTCAATCACCCAGTGAGCTTTTGAAAGCAAAGCTTGTGTTTTGCTTCTATTGTTCTTAACAAAGACTCCTGTGTTCAGTGACAAATGTGAAATATGAAATGGTAAAACAATGGCACCTCTTTATTTTAATCAAGATGATAGAAGGGCAGAAATGATAGAAAGACAGAGATGATAGAAGGACAGAGATGATAGAAAGACAGAGATGATAGAAGGACAGAGATGATAGAAGGGCAGAAATGATAGAAAGACAGAGATGATAGAAGGACAGAGATGATAGAAGGGCAGAAATGATAAAAGGACAGAGGTGATAGAAGGGCAGAAATGATAGAAGGACAGAAATGTCCTACCTGTTTCCAGTCTTGTCCTGCTCCAGGAGCTTCAGGATGGACTTCCCGTCCATGTCTGGAGGTGTGTCCAGCCCAGCGATGTGCAGGATGGTGGGGGCCAGGTCAATATTCAACACCAGCTGAGGATTCCTGTGGGGACACACAACCCAGAACAACATAAACAACAACACAGACATACAGTCGTTGTTGGTATTGATCAGGATGGTGGGGGCAAGGTCAGGGTTCAACAACGCTTGGTAGACAGACAGAAAGGAGACTTGATTTCCTTACTTTGTGCTGTGGAGACCCCAATTACTATCCTCATGGTTCCCAGAAGTAAAACACCTAACTAAAAACCTTTGTGAGCCTAGTTTTCATTCAGGTAAGTGAGATTAACATTCAACTAAAGTAGGTAAGGAAACCACAGAGCACAACAATAACAAACACATAAACAAATCAGCTAAACGTATGTCAGTAAAACAGACTTGTGTTAGTGCAATAGAAGTCAGTCAGTGCATTCAAAGGTGGTCTTACACTCCTCCAGCCTCAACGTTTGGTCCCCGGAGGAAGAAGGGTACTCGGATGTCGAAGTCGTAGGGCATGGACTTCCCCTTGACCAGCCCAAACTGACCAATGTGGTAGCCGTGGTCAGCAGTATAGATCACGTATGTGTTGTCCAGTTCCCCAGTCTCAACAAGCATCTCATACACCTGGGGAGGAAGAGGGAACAAGATGGACAGCAGGGAGGAAGGGAAGGCAGATGGAAAATACGGAGGAGGAGCGAACGTGGGAAGAAAGGAGAGCGAGGGAAGGGAGGGAGTGAGAGAGGGAAGAAAATCCATTGAGAGAAAGATAATGGGAAAGTTCAACAACTAGTGAATGAACCAACGACAAGACAGATGAACCAACGGCGAGACAGATGAACCAACGACGAGACAGATGAACCAACGACGAGACAGATGAACCAACGACGAGACAGATGAACCAACGACGAGACAGATGAACCAACGACGAGACAGATGTCACCCTCTCACCTTCTGCACAGAGTCGTCCACTGACATGAGCGTCTGCAGCCTCTTCCGGTGTAGAAAGTTGGTGAACTCCATGTGTATGGGCCTCATCGGTCCAGTGTACTGCATTATCCAGTGTTTGTCCATGTTAGGGGCGTAGTTGTAACTGGGGGTGCTGTGGAGATGGGTGGAGAACACGGGCAGGGGAGAGAGTTAGCAGAAAATCTCCACTTGAACTGTGACCATTTTTTACCTCAGCGGAGATGAGGAAGAGGACGGCTCGGACGATGATGGTCGGAGCAATGATACCATTCATTATTATTAGCCGGTCATTTAGCGGGCCACGTGACCCCAGACCACCTGACCCAGGGGGAACTTAAAATGCTCTACATTCAGGAGGTCCAGGACAGGGGCTATGACAGAACAGAACACACCGGAAACAATCCCTCTGAATAATCCAGGAGAGCGAGAAAAGCAAGAGAAGCCAAACACTTCGTTAACGGAAACATAACATATCTGCGACGTCACCACACGTAGCACAGTCAAACAGAGTCAACCAGCCCGTATTTAGGTAGAACACACCTGTCTGTCGTTTCTCAAGAGACCTCCACACGTGTCCGTTTCTCAAATGCAACACTACTAGCTACATAGCGCACGACTTACGGTCAGAGACCAATGCGGCCTGTGTTAAAATAGTGCACTATGTAGGGGATAGTCATTGGGACTGAGGGTCGGTGGTTTTATGCTGCTGTTTGAAAAGCATCAATAACCAAGGTGTTTGCTGAGGGAAATGTCCTAATGCTCTGTGGCTGGCCAACACCACATGCTAGCTGTTTTTCCTCGTCCTCCTCTCTCTCAACCCGTGTCTCCTCTCCAACTCTCTCCCACCCCCCAACCCTAACCACTCCCAACCATCACCTATTCCCGGACAACCTCTCGCACCGAGACGACAGACCTCGTCCTCTTGGCACGATAATTTGAGGGTTCGCACAAAAAAATCGGGGTCGACAAGTCAAGTTGGTTTCAAGCCCTTGGAACGTGAACTCAATCAGGCATTGCCATTAAGACGGGGGAATGAAAAGAGCAAGACAGACAGAGAGAAGATGGAGGGGTAAAAATAGAGGTACTCTACACCTGTCTACTGTAAGTGGGTGAAGGG
Organism: Esox masquinongy; assembly: GCA_016801175.1. Lineage (NCBI taxonomy): Eukaryota > Metazoa > Chordata > Actinopteri > Esociformes > Esocidae > Esox > Esox masquinongy. Next base: position 17,016 of record JACXGI010015076.1, read on the forward strand.
TGGGCATGTGTGTGTATGTGTGTGTGTGTGTGTGTGTGTATGTGTGTGTGTGTGTGTGTGTATGTGTATGTGTGTATGTGTATGTGTGTGTGTGTGTGTATATGTGTGTGTACTAGGGCATTGACTGCAGCCTCACCGCTGACATAGAACATTCCTGAAGCCTCAGGCAGGGAAAAGTGTTGGGACAAGGATACCTCACACGCCGCGCTCAGCAACACATTCAGCACGCTGAGATCCAGCCAATCCACAGCGAGGCAGGGAATGTCGTAAATCACAACGGGTGTGTCGTTTTGAAGGGAGTGCTAGGAAGGCCAGGGGTTTGATGTTAATGTCATTAACATTTCTGGCCTAAGGTTACCCAATAATGTGACAAACCCTGAGAGGAAAACAAAAGATGTGTTTTTATTTCTCTAAGTACACGTTAGAGGTCGTTCTAATACTCCTCTCCGATTGTGCGGCGCCACATCTTGGCGTATTTGGATGAGTTGACTCCACCTCGTTGGGGCGTCTGAACGAGACAAAGCTGACCGGTTATCTGTTGGGGGGAGGTGACCTGAAGCAACCTCCAGCTTTTCTCCAGGATGATCCTGCCTTTCCTGGCAGGGGGCTGTGATCTAAGCAGAGCAACAACCATTTTAACACTACCACCGTCAACAGACACACCAGACCACCGTCAACAGACACACACCAGACCACCGTCAACAGACACACCAGACCACCACCGTCAACAGACACACCAGACCACCACCGTCAACAGACACACCAGACCACCATCAACAGACACACCAGACCATCACCGTCAA
>JACXGI010015078.1:0-17963 GCA_016801175.1 Esox masquinongy
AAGTCAGCAGTCTTCCCCGTGATTGTGTAGCCTACAGAACTAGACTGAGAGACCATTTAAAGGCCTTTGCAGGTGTTTTGAGTTAATTAGCTGATTAGGATGTGGCACCAGGTGTCTTCAATTTTGAACCTATTCACAATATTCTAATTTTCTGAGATACTGAATTTGGGGTTTTCATTAGTTGTCAGTTATAATCATCTAAATTAAAAGAAATAAACACTTGAAATATATCAGTCTGTGTGGAATGAATGTATACATTATACAAGTTTCACTTTTTGAATGGAATTACTGAAATAAATCAACTTTTTGATTATATTCTAATTTTATGACCAGCACCTGTAGTACCTGATACATGCTTTCGCACGTAGTTCGAAGTATTCCTTAAATGACCCAAAACGATATATAACAAATAAAAACCATGAAGAGGAGACTGCAATGTTATCACCCGTTTATTGGAGAACTCAAAATACAGGAAAACAGCGCCCACTACTGGGCCTAGAGGCTAAAAGCAAAGAGCCAAACAAGATAAAGACAACCGTAATAAAAAAGCTCTATCTTCATAAGTTATTATGGGATCCCTAGCCATGTCATTGCAGGTAACAGTTGTTATGAGAGTTAAACTGGGTACAAAAAAAATAACTCCTAAATACAGCCATGCAGATTTGTTTGAATTCAGCCCTAATTTTCAGCCCTGGTTTTCTCTATAATTCGACTTGTACTTTTATCTTAAGTAACAGGCAAAAATAATAATAATCCGTTCTGCAATGTTAAATTCCCAACAGGAGACCGAACGTTTTTGTTATATTCAACTTAAGTGAAAGGGAGTATATATTTGGCTGTAAGTGTATTTAATATACACATACATATCCAGTATACAGCATTTGTACAAAGTGCAGTGAAATGGTATTTTCACCTTTCTGATTTCCTCAAAACTGGACACTGGATGCTATCAGATTTAAATGCGATTTTAAAGGCGCTACATTTGGGATTTCTCTTTCATGGTTGAATTACAAGAACTACATGCTACATTTAAAACAAAAATCCCCGTCCCTTGCTCCATACACATAGCAGAGATTTGCCCTTCGATATCCTTCCACTAGTACAGCAAATATGCACTCGATGACCAGTTTATAAACACTTTCTCCAGAACTGCTTCAGTAACTGGATTATAGCCTAATGTGTCAGAAACATTCAATTTTGCTAGTCCATAGTGCAATGACAGAGGTCCATTCAAAGCACAGTCATTCCATCTCACCCCAAAGGACTGTGCAGACCATTCAAGTGAAACTGATTTGGTGGACCAAGAAATGCTTTTAAACCCTAAATTGTCCAGTGTCGCCGATCACTTGGTTAAACACCTAATAACATTCAGTGTCAACAATACGCCAATATGGATTAATTTGAAAAGGGCAAAGACTTAACAGCACTGTGTATAAACACATATACAGAAAGCAGAAGAAAATAATTGAAAATATATATACAGTTTCTTCAGACAAATCATCTTCAAAATGCAGGTCACTCTGTATGGCAATCAAAATGAGTTTGCTCATGACTAAAGGCACATGCACAAGACCAATACATAAAGCACAGAGCAAAAAAAATAAATAAAAGATTTAAAATAAACAAAAACGTCAAATAGTTATTCAAGATTCACTTGGTTTGTGGAATGGAGCTGGAGAAGCAACAAAACCAGAGAAAAGCTTCAATATGAAATCAATAGAGTTCTGTAGTTGAAAAATATACCCATAAATAAATACAATTTTGATGAGTATTTTACAATGATGGTACTTGTAGAATGGGGCACACAGTCTAGTGCTGAGCAGCAAGCATGGAAGGGCTTAACAGAAAAATCAATTTGCAAGAACCTCTGAAATACATTTCCCTTGTGTTTAAAGTAGTTATTTGTCACTTGTGTTTAAAGTAGTTTGGGTTGAACTTAGCCATGATAACATAATCCCTAACAAGTGATTCTTACATCTCCACAACGTTTGGCTAGCCAGTCAGAATGTAATATGGTTAAGTGCAAAAGTACAATTGAGCTGGACTGATAAGCTTTACTCAATAAAAAAATAAGTCTGACTTTAGCTGTGGCCAGCCTGGTTAATCACCTCTCCTGAGCGCAAGCACTCCACAAATTATTACTAACTCCAATTTGGAAACAGCATTTAACTACTCTAGACCCCAGACTGGTCTCTTGTTGATATTAGACCAGACCACCCATATAGAATTAAAATAAAACCGAAGGCACTGCATTTATACTCATTCAATATAGCATCAGCACTTCCAACAAACTTAAAACAAAAAAACCACACACTGCATTGATTCCATACAATGCTATGCTGCAATTACTCAGCAATGATAGAAACATCGAGAACATAACAGCCACTAATCTGATGTTTGGTAGGGAATATAAATTAACCTGCACTCGTCTTACAGATTAGCCCAGGGGTACTGTGAAGGGCCTTGCAATTGGTAAACAGAGCCGTGGTGTGGTGGGTTAGTCATTTAATATGGTTGCCTTGTCTCATTGCACACTACAAAGCCCTGGTAGCCCCTGAGAGAGACTGTCTTCCTTCCAGCTCGTAAGAAAGCCGGTCTAGACTTCCTGGTCGAGCAAGCAGCATGGTAACAACCAGAACTTGAATAAGATGTGCTTCGGAAGACATATGCCAACATCGACTATCTCAAGTCTGAGTTGCTGGAATGAAACAGGGACTTAATCACGAATTGGATATTGCAAAATTGAGAAGGGGTAGAAGTTATAAACAAATTAAACTGCAGAATAAACAGTTTCAAGACCCACAAAGTTAGTTACAGTGACGGCTGTCAGATGTGGAAACATCAGTGTTTACAGAAGGTTACAATAGTAACTTCCAGGTACAGTCAAACAGCAGCAGCAATTAACGGTAGTGTTTTTCAGTGTGATGATTCTGTTGCCCATATTTAACTTCAAATCACTGCTAAACAGGTGAAGAGTGATTGGCAGTTGATAGAAGGTGGACCTCTCAGGACACAGGACAATGAACGCTCAATAATCGTCAATCAGTTTCTCAGCACCATTCTCTGCTTGCCTCTCTGCAACCCCCTCCCCCCCCTCACCAATTCCTCCTCCACCTCCCCCCTCCTCTTCATCCTCCTCCTCCTCCTCCGTGTAGGAGTGGGACTGGCTGCCATAGTTGATCATGGTGCGAGAGAGGTCCACCTCGATGGGGAAGACGTCGGCCTCCTTCAGCACAGCGTAGCACTCGTCGTAGTAGCGGGACATGCCTGACACGAACCTCTGCAGCTGGAACACAATGTCCTGGACTGGAGGGAGGGAGGCCGAAGTTATCACGCTGCCTTATTCACCACACTTTAGAACCATCACTGCAGCAAGACAGACCACTTCAGTGCAGAGGTCAAAGACTTGTTGACAATCGGGAGACCCTCAGTTTGTACCGGGAAAACCTTGGTCCAAGACATTAGCATAGCTGGAAGCAGAGCGACTGATCATGCATCGGACAGTTAGTGGGCAAACAGAAAGACGCGTATTAAAAGGTGGCTGGATAGACTGGTTAATGGAGTGGAAAATCAACAGAGACAGGCAGACAGAAAGGGAGGGAGAGAGGAAAAAAGATAGACTTTGTCCTACTTAGAGATCACTGTTACACTAAAACTACCCCTTCACCCCACCACATTGTGCGGTTATCAATTATTGCTCAAAAAAATAAAATGCATGCTATCTTTTGCTCTGTTAACATGAATAAATAACAAGCATGGGTTCAGCTCACAACACAGATGTCAAAAATGGATATACTATAATGTACAGAGAATAATAATGCCAGGTTGACAGAAAATACAAGATTGAACAACAATAACTAGGGGATTCTGAATTGTTTGTTAAGTTGAAAATGTTACTCAATTCCCTTCAACAATCAGCATCCAGTCCAGCGTAGTTGTCCTCTATGTTAGCTTAGGTTAACAACTTTGCTAATATTTGGCTAAGATATTTATATTGTGCAGCCACATCCTCTCTGCCATTCCAATAAATATTTCCAAGTTATCAATGTATTACTTTCTTCTGTCCTTTGTAATTTGATGCTGCAGCTTCTCTGATACATGTATACTGAGTACCTGGTCTAATGCCTCTCTAACCCTTTAGCATTGCCAAGATGATGTCACTGAATTACTATATTACTTGCTCTTTTTTGGCATCTAAAGCAATATCTGATATAGAGAATCACATTCAAGAATACAGAGACCCAGTTGTTAATCTCAAAACCCCAAAATGGTCCATTAACACTGTGCTGTAGTAATGTGATGAAATCCCTTGTATCTGGTTGGTTCAGCCCTTCCCCATCACACAAGCCCCTCCCCGGCCAAACGGGAAAAAAAAAAGTCCACACAGTTAGTGTTTTCATTTGTGCGAGAAAACACACCATGTTTCTGGTCCAATAGCTCAATCTTCTCCAGCACGTCCTTCCTCATCTTAGCGAACCGAGCACGTGCCTCCTGTCGACACCGCAGCACAAGTCGGTATTCGTAGTTGCCAGTGCTGACACGATACATGGGCTCTCCCATTGCCTAAGGAAACACGCATATACACTACACCTTGTACCTTTATACATTTTGTGTGTGTGTGTGTGTGTGTGTGTGTGTGTGTGTCTCAAATACAACAACAGAACCATACTCACCAAGACAGATCCAAATGACTGAGTATGTTTGGACTACAGGTATAAGATAAGACGAGATAAGATGAGTTACTCACGATGCAGCTGTACTCCTCATCATCCATCTCCTTCACTTTCAGACAATAAGACTGGAACACAAAATAGATTCACTTTGACTCCAATCACAAGCAAAATATTTTTAAAAATGCTCTAAAGTTTAGCAATGTTGACATTTGGAACAGGGGCCTGTTCTCACCAAGTACTCAAACTTGACATCCAGATATTTGCGGATGGTGAGTTTGGTGTCTGGTATAGCCTTATGAAGGTAGGTATTCAGGTCATGGAGCATCTACAAAACACAATGGGAAATAGTTAACTGGGATAAAACAACTAACCTTAAAAGAAAAATGGTCAACTGTCATATGGCTAAATGCAAACTGTAAAACTAGAACAGCTACACTGGTTAGAAAAAGTTTGTTACCACTTTAGCATTTTCTTTATTTCTGCATAAATTTGAACTAAAATGTTATCCAATCTAAATTATAGATCAAGTAAACTTTTTTCATGTTTTTTTTTCAGATTTAGTCTGTTGGAGGAAAGCAGTTTCCCTAGAGACTACTGAAGCGTCTGTGCTTTTATGGTTCATGTTTAACCCATTTGTTTATTCTCTTCAAACAGTTTCTGGTCTCTACTCATAGAGAACAGACTACACTGGTGAATTTAATGTAATTAAATTAGACCTGAATCAATGTCCGCAAGGTCACAATGATTACAGCAATGTTGATCCGTGGCTGTATCAAACTAAAAAATCAGAAAATATTAAAAGAACGATATCGTTCTTACATACTTTAGCGCAAAATAATTCATGCTTTTAGATTATATAAGTTAATTAAAAAGGCCTAAGCTTTGGGCAGCCACTTGCAATGACAACAGTTCTGACACAAAATAAATCAGCAACAACAACCCAACTGTGCACCCACCAACCTACGGTAACTTAACCCCATCACTAACACCAAAGACACCACAGTCTGGGACACAAAGGATGTGACAAGCTCCCGAAGAGACAGACAAGCTCCCGAAGAGACAGCAACCGTGACATCTAGGTACTCCATGTAGCATAGGTACAACTGATGAAAGAGATCTAGTGATCTACTGTTATCGTAGAAAGACAGCAGTCACAAATAGCAAAAAAAGCATTTCACTCACTCACATGTAATTAAAAATGTTATAAGCCTTCGCAATCATGACAATTCCAAACCCAGTCCAATTCCAACATCTTTTCTCAAGTTGAGAAAAAAAGTCACATAGGGTCACATAATATTGTAATTAGATAGCTAAGAGCAAACGAGCACCAAAAACAAGTGGCGGATGATCATTAGAAACCAAACCTACTGTTGAAAGTGAAACGTGAAATGCACACAAAGCCACCACATCCTTCTTTATAACACCGGCTACAACCTGCCACCACTGACTAACAAAGTTCCCAAATAAGCTTGCTTCAAAAGTAAGGAAAACTAATCAACAGCTAGCAATTTGCTTTAAGTCATTAGTGACAGTCGGGGCCATCTGGAAGTCCTAGATTTTCTTTTTTAGAGAAATACCCAAAAGGTCTAAAAACTGTATTCACCGCTAACAGCGTTTCGTGCATGTAATGGCTCATAGGAGTGAATACTGATGTAATCAAGACTGGTTCAATTTTTCATAGATTTATAGAAGATCTTCAGAATTCTTACATTTTGAGACCCCCCCCACAAAAAAAATATTTTTAATACAACTTTGAGTGCAACAAAACGTGAAAGGGTTAAATATTGTCGCTAGAGTGAATTCAGAGGCTTATTAGCCCATCGGGGTAGGTAAAGGGCTAATGGTTTATGTATTTCTTGAACTGTTTGTTCTCCTACTTACTGGCTTGATAGTCTTCAGCAGCCGGATGCCATACTTCTCCATGTTGCGATGTGCCTCAGCAAACTTCACAAAGGCCTCACTTGCTGCGGCCTGAGGCTCCCGTACTCCGATAACGGAGAAGACATCCCCGAACGCTGAGGGTTGTCCAGGCAGAGAGGCAGAGACACGGAACAATCAAGTATTTTGTGTAAGGTGTGGCAATGCCACATGCAACACAATGCGGTCCACACAAACTGGATGACTTTCAGTATGGTATACTGTTTCATTACAGGCGACAGTGGAGTAAGTTACGCCGTTGTTCGTATTCAGCATTGCTGTGTCAAGGGAAATAGTATTCTTTCTAGGTGAAGATATCTACATATACTTCAAGATGTTGTGTGCCCCAGGATTTAGCACCTCAAGTTGAGTCTGAGAGACCACACCTGATATACAGGTGAAAAATTACACCCCCGGGAAAGTATTTTTTCCCTTTTTAAACATATTTGGACATACGGATGTCATCTTTACTTCAACATTATTGACAGATTAAGGTAAACTGATTCAACAAATGACACTGAAAGCTTAAAAATAAATTCATTACAAATAAACAGCAATGCAATTTCAGCATGGAAAAAATAAGTACACCCTTACTTCAAAAGCTGGTGTCGCCCCGTTTGGCTGAAATAACGTCATGTAGCCATGACTTGTAACTTTACCAGTCTACTACATCGACTGGGGGGTATTTTTGCTACCCTTCTTCACTACTTAAAAGCATCACGTTTGAGGGCTTTCTTGCAGGCACGGCCCCTTCAAGTCCCCCCATACTATTCTGACAGGAGAGAGATCTGAGCTTTGACTTGGCCATTGCATAACCCTCCATTGTTTTCTTTGAGTCTGTTGTAGCTTTGCATGCGTGTTTTGGATCATTGTCCGGTTGCAAGATGCATTTTTGGTTCAGTCTAAGCTTTTTAAGAGCTTTTCAAGAAATCACTTGTACAATATGAATATGTGGGTTACTCAATGATGGCAAGTTGGCCAGGCCCTCAGGCAGCCCCAAACAATAATGCCACCACTTCCATGCTTTACAGTTGGAATAAGATTCTTCAGTGTTTTGGTTTGGCAGTGTTTAGTTTTTTGCCAAACAGTGTCTGGCATCGCGGCCAAACAACTCCACCTTTAACCAATTTGTCCAGAGCACACTGTTCCCGTAGTTTTGGCCTTTACACAGGTGTTGGTTGGCAAATGTCAGTCGTGACTTGATATCCTTTTTTGAGAACAGAGGCTTCTTTTTTTCCTGACCTCCCTTGTAGTCCCAAGTTTGTGATTTTTCTGACAGTTGACTAATGCCCATTGACACTGACTGTGGCAAGAGATGCCTGCAGATTCCTAGATGTTAACCTGCGGTACTTAGAGACTTCTGAGCATCTTTCAGTCAGTTCCTGGGCTGAATATGGCACGACAACCTGGAGAATGCCAGTCTTCTGGAATTATCTCAATTTGTAGAGGATCTGTTAGACAGTGGAATGATGTACTTCAAACTGCTTTGAAATGGCTTTGTAACCCCTCCCAGACAGACATCAATTCTGAGGGCCTCAGATAGGTGTTTTCATCATGACCTGATTTGTTACCAAGCACCCATATGGTTAAGTTTCTGAAATTTACAGAAGGCAGGACCCTCCCAAGTTACTCTTTAATGACTTTGTAATCATTTGCAACTGTTTTGGTGGCCCTGATTCAAATTCTTGCCATTTTATGTGATGTAGAGGTGGGGTGTACTACACTTTCTCTCATAAGGAACTTGAATTTCTGTTTATTTGAATTGCATAAATGGTTTCAAAGTTTAAACATGGTGTAATTTGTTAAATTGGGAGACCTTTATGAATGAATTTGGCAGGAATTTACTTCAAAACATCCATAATGTGTTAAAAAAAATTTTTTTTAAAAAGCAGTGCTGTCAAACGCTTAAAATAATTAATTGCAATTAATTGCATAATCTTCTGTAGTTAATCGCGATTAATCATATTTTTAGAATGTGTTCAAATTTTGCCCTTAATACACTTTTCTGGACTGCATTATGTTATAGACAAACTTTTATTACAAACTATAGACAGTGCTCGACTTGGAATTAAATAAATGCAAGTTGTCACAGCCCTTATTTCAGTTCAATATACATACAATGTCAGTCGATAACTTACCACAATAACTGGCGGCATCTAAATGCAGCCCATGTAAATCTAAATAGAAGGTTGCTGGTCTATGATCCCATAGCTCTACCATCTCATATTGTTCTCTTGATTACCGCACCAACGACAATAACTGCTATTGTATAAAACACATATCAGCCCCTCTTATCTGGACAGCTACAGGATGTGCAGGCATTTAACCCACTGAACCTCACACCTCAGCTTGTCAAGGTTTTGTCCTTTGATGTTAAGACTGAAATGTGGTTAGAATGGGGTTCAGGTGGGGGCCTAAACATTAGATTTCCTGAAAGATGGTTAGCCACAATACTGGTGTCTCTATTAAATGATTCCCAAATTCAACCAAATTCAGGTACATTACTTGAATAGGCAATGGCATGAGGTAGTCAAGGTGGCTAGAGATGTCATCTACAAACATTAATCAGGGGAGATCTATAATTAATGCAGAGCACAGATGTTGGTTAATTCCACTATTAGAATATGCTTTGGTGGAAACATTATTGCTTAGCTACGATTAGCAAAACATTAAATAATGAAAACTCACCATGCTACAAGCAAAGTGTTAGCAGGTGTTGTTGTTGGGCTGTTGTTTTTAAACTGGTGCTGAGCAAACACGATTCACAACATGAATGCCTACTCTCCAAAGATATACTGAAAAATAAAATGCTTGTGAAGTGCACAGGTCAAGTCAAGCACCAATAAATTACCGGTAAAAAATAAGTGCCTGCGAAAATCGCAATCCTGACAGCTCCCGCTGAAGTCTAACTATGGATGTCTCTGAGGCTCAAAAATAACTGATGCGTTAACGGCAACAAAAATAGCACGTGTTAAAGTGTTAACTTTGACAGCCCTAAAAAAAGGATACATTTCCAGGGGGTACAACTAACCTGACTTCTGTATTACGGCTAGCTCTATCGAGGTTCATGTTTGATTTTGTGTATTTTCAAGGCATGGTAACTAACCTCTATGAGTCTGAGAGAGTTCAAAAAAGGCTCTGAGAAGTCTCTTTGTGTGCTCCATCAGCCCTGTAACAAGAGAAAGAGGGCCAATGATGCATGGTACATTGAGAGAACACAACTTCACATCCAAAACACATTACCATCAAACCCAAGCATTTGTGTCAATTTGTATAGCTTCTTTTAAAAAAATAAGAAGTTTACCTTTGTACAGCTCGGCGGTTTTCTCCAACTCCTCCAGTCTCTTCACCAGCCCATCTTAAAAAAAAAAGTCTCATCATTCATCATGAGATGGCACAGAGCTTATTATGTCTCAGAAGATATATCTGTATCAACAAAATTAGTCAGAACAAACAAGGATGACTGCATGTAATGAGAAGCGACAAATCAGGACATATCGACAACAGGCAGATGGCCAGCAAGTTTTTGCCTCTTAGCCTTACCATTGCAGAGAATGGCTCGGCTGAGTCCCAGAGCATCTGCTGTACCAGAGCTCATGTTCTCCACCAGCCGGTGCTTCACCTTCTTCAGCACTGACAGGCAAAACACAACGGTTAACACACTAAAAAGACATACTACCATGGGTGGTCTGTCGGTCCTTCCGTCCTGTACCCATGTATCTTTAAGAGGAAAGTATTTGGCCGTACCTATGTCTAATGACTTTCCCTGTTTAGGGTCAGCCTGCAGCTTGTTGTAATGGATTGTAGCTTCACCCTGCAACAGAAAGAGAGAAAAACAACAACAACTAAAAAAACAAACAAAAATAAACAATGTAATAAAAACAAACACCAAAATAACCTGTATTTACAGCTAGTGCTCTCAGCCAGGTAATATTAAACAATACAACTTTATCTGGAAACCATGAAGAACATAATATTGAAGGGTATAGAAGTCTTTAAAAAGTAATAGGTGCATCTGGAAGAAAAAAAACAACAAAACAGGAATTATGGATCTCATCCTGACATTGAATAAAACTGCATTGATTACAAGTGCTATTTATAAGTACCACTGAAGAGAACTTCATGTCCAGGGTGTAGCTACAGAATGGTAACATGATATGTGAATACTTCTATACCACACACTTTTCATAAAGCAACCCAACAAACTGTATTCCATCATACTGTTTATACTGTCTACTTCAGATCATCAGTAATTGTTCCAAACAGGCAAGTTTTATTCAAAGCAATGGAAGATATCGCTCATTCCATGCAGCACTTTGTGCCAGACACTAATAAAGACACCTTCCTCGATAAATGAAAGGTTAGAAAAACCTGTAGGTGTTGTTTTTTTACTACCTAACCTATAAGGGGTACGGATGCATTCACATAATGTTACAACCCTGTAGTTACTCAGAGGTCATAGCATGCAAAAAAAAGGTGAGACTCAGCAAAGCCTGATGGCAACAATGGTCCATGATAATCCTTTAATACAGACAGTGGAGCATCTCTCCCTGTCTCACTAATCCTAAGCACACACCATGGTGGGGGATTCAGAAATCTCACATAACTTCCTGTCATCACAATGGGGACCAAAAACAACAGTGCCACTCTGATGTGAGGTCCAGGCTCCTGGCTGTAGTCCATTTGTTACCAGCTCGGCATAGCGATCTGAAGAGTAACTTATTTACCGTGTAATAGTGTGAGAGCAGCTCTTCTCAGACTAACTGGTCATTTACTGCAAAATTATACAGAATCCAGGATAAAATACAGCAGTAAATGGTGAGTATTGTGCCACTGGACTTTTTTTTTATTATTATTTTTAAATCTACTCTACTAAATACGAGACTAGTCTTTTCAGTGTGGATATCTTTACCTAATGGTTTTGATTGTTGGGCTATAATGTATATATTTTTTTCTAAATCATTCCCAATCCCACTTATTGTAAAGTACCTTGACAGCCTGAATCATCTTTGCCACCTCCACCTTTGTCTTCCCCTTCACAGGTTTGCCGTTCACTCCTGTGATTTCATCACCAGCCGCCAAAGTTCCCTCTAGAGCTGCAGGGGTGTTGTCAAAGACCTGGCAGAAAGATCTGTGTCACAGGTAAATACACCCAATAACAGCGTAATCCAACAAAGACATTAAGTGCTCAGAGGCTAAAAACATTTAAGACTAATAGGTGAAACAGCGCAACCGCAACCTAATGTTTGAATTAACGCTGCTGTTTGAAATACCAAATGCGACTGCTCCAATGGACCAAGGCTTGGAGGTAATACCTGTACAATGTAGAGACAGGGGCAATACTGCGCCCCACCCCCGATAGAGATCCCTATCAGGTTCTGTGCATCCTTCTTCAGAGACACAGTCCCAGGGACAGTTGGGATCCCCCTGTTGAAGAAGAATCAGACATCTATTCAATACAATGTCCAGTGTCCTTGACATGATTTGAGGAAAGCTATCACTGTCAAAGACCATTAATGAGATAATAATAATAATAAATAATAATGAGATAAGTTAATTTTAAAGTACATAAAAAAGTAAATCATAAAAAAAAAAAAAAAAAACATTCTTACAGTTTGTCCTCCTCCAACTCATAGTCCATATCCGTGAACATCCCAGGACTGTTTGTCCTAATTTGTGGATAAGAGAGGGGGGAAAGCATGGCATTGATTCATCTTAGTCGGTCAAAAGCTACGTTTATAAAGACCCAATCTCTGTTAACCCAAAAACTAAAATATTACGCAATACGGTCAGATACTCAATCAAATTTTGTGTTCAGTTTCCTCAATCTCGTAAAACAGTTTGGCACAGGTGTACTCATAGCCCCCAGTCCATATTAACAGGGTTGCAGTGAAGAAGCATGTTGTGGACTACCACTCAGTCCATGACTGACATTTGTTTGACCACAACCCTCCAAATCAAACGCAAACACGGATTCCATGTTGTCTCGTTTATCCCACACAGGTTTGTGTCTCAGAACAGTCTGTCTAGGCAAACAGCCTCTCAACTGAGCAGTATTCTGCTGCAGACGTGGTGGCGTTACAAATTTGGAATTGATCATTTTTCCGACATAACCTGTAAACAGGATCTCTACAGTTCACCCGTTTTACTTGCATGTGTACAGTACCTCGATATTTCAATGTGCAACTAGTTTTATTTGGTCAACATTTTTCATTGTGCACCTACATGTCTTTGTAGGTGTACCTAAACGTTTAACAGGCTCAAGGTGCTATGCTATAATCGACAATTCAATGGTTTGCTTAGTTATGGAGCGTTGGCGAGTCTGTTAACACACATAGGTACATACAGTACTGACTACTGTACTCAGCTAAAATCCCAATGAGACGTCTGACTCGCTGACCAACGTTTCAATATCAGCGAAAATTTAGCACGACGACCTAACACGTAAAGCTAACTAACGTTTGTTCATTAGGACATTACTCAAAATAGGTTCTTGCTACAAACAATAACAAACGACCTAGTTACTTACCAAAACAATTGTTAGTTGACTTGCTAGATATTAGCGAATGTTAGCAGCTAACGTTAGCTAGCTACGGTAGCTAGCAAACATAACAATATACAGCAGCAGTTGCATTGCAATTAAGAATGAGGAAAAAAGAAAGGGAGAGAGCTATTTACCTTTTGACACAATTGATAAAAGTAGTGATGGGTGGATTAAAACGGGGTCTCAGACGTACGGGTCCGTTTTCAATGCACTACTAATTCGTCATAATTGTACCCAGGCTCGTTTCAAAGTAACAATACCACGTGACTGATGGCGTTTGAAGCTTCGGACGTCACACAAGTGGCGGAAATATTATTTCCCTGATTTTTCACCAAATGGATGAACAGAGGTAGACCTACACCGGTGGCATTATATGTCTTTTGGAGATTCAGGAACAAAACCCTCTGTATACTTCTTTTTTATTTTTTATAATTTGTTCCAAACCTTTAATATAACCTTTAAAACAACCTACCTTCTTTTAAATGTACACTTTAATTACGTTTTGATTCGGTTGTTGGTTTTATATAGCTGTATATATTCAGAATAGCAAAACCACGTCATCATTGACGTTCAAATACTTTTCAAGCTGTGTTGCAAAAAGCAGTGTCCCACTGTTGATTATTATCCGACATTAGGTTTCTCTACATAATGCCTTAATCTGAGAGCTTTGGGTATTTATCACTTCATAGTTGGTGTTGCAGATAGTGTAAAAAATATAGAATCTCCATTAAAACCACACTACTGTACCAATACCTTAACATTATTTCGGATGCATACGTAAAGAATGTAGTAAACGAGGGGTGAACCACGCTTTGGTAATGAAATCCTACTATCAAAGAGCACCACACACCTATCATTGCAGTGACTATCCAGACAAGGAAAATACCTTAACACAAAGATCAAACAAGCGATATTTATTTCTGACCAGCAGATGTCACTGTCGTGCACTGTGTTTAAAAGCTTCGAACCGCTTTTCAACGCGAGCCTCAAATGTTTCAGAAAGCCTCGGTTACCGCAGCCCATCACTGGACGGGGGAGAAAAAGCTCGATAAAAGAAACGTACAGGAAGTTCTATAGGAAGGGAAAGTTCAAGCACTTGTTTAAAGACAAATCTCTGCCTCACTCCTTATACAAATGCATTTACAGTGGATATAAAAAGTCTACACACCCCTGTTAAAATGCCAGGTTCTTGTGATGTAAAAGAATGAGACAAAGATAAATCATGTCAGAACTTTTTCCATCTTTAATGTGACCTATAACGTGAACAATTCAATTGAAAAACATACTGAAATCTTTGAGAGGGAAAAATAAAAAATAAAAAACTCACAATAACCTGGTTGCATAAGTGTGCACACCCTTAAACTAATACTTTGTTATTTGTTTTAATTTTATTACAGCACTTAGTCTTTTTGGGTAGGAGTCTATTAGCATGGCACATCTTGACGTGGCAATATTTGCCCACACTTCTTTGTCAAAGTGCTCCAAATCTGTCAGATGGCGAGGACATCTCTTGGGCACAGCCCTCTTCAGATCACCCCACAGATATTCAATTGGATTCAGGTCTGGGCTCTGGCTGGGCCATTCCAAAATATTAGTCTTCTTCTGGTGAAGCCGTGCTTTTGTGGATTTGGGTGTGTGCTTTAGGTCGTTGTCGTGCTGAAAGGTGAACTTCCTCTTCATCTTCAGCTTTCTAACGGATGCCTGAAGGTTTTGTGCCAAAATTGCCTGGTATTTGGAACTGTTCATAATTCCCTCCACCCTGACTAAGGCCCCGGTTCCAGCTAAAGAAAAACAGCCCCAAAGCATGATGCTGCCACCACCATGCTTCACTGTGGGTATGGTGTTCTTTGGGTGATGTGCAGTGTTGTTTTTGCGCCAAGCATACCTTTTGGAATTATGGCCAAAAACTTCAACCTTGGTTTCATCAGACCATAACACATTTTCCCATGTGCTTTTGGGGGACTTGATGTTTGTTTTTGCAAACTTCAGCCGGGCTTGGATGTTTTTCTTTGTAAGAAAAGTCTTCTGTCTTGCCCCCCTACCTCATAGCCCATTCATATGAAGAATACGGGAGATTGTTGTCGCATGTAGCACACAGCCAGTGCTTGCCAGAAATTCCTGCATGCTGTAGGCCTCTTGGAAGCCTCCCTGACCAGTTTTCTTCTTCAATTTTGGAGGGACGTCCAGTTCTTGGTAATGTCTCTGTTGTGCCATATTTTCTCCACTTGATGATGACTGTCTTCACTGTGTTCCATGGTATATCTAATGCTTTGGAAATTCTTTTGTACCCTTCTCCTAACTGATATCTTTCAACAATGAGATCCCTCTGATGCTTTGGAAGCTCTCTGCGGACCATGGCTTTTGCTCTGAGATGCAACTAAGAAAATGTCAGGAAGATCCTACTAGAACAGCTGAACTTTATTTGTGATTAATCAGAGTCACTTTAAATGATGGCAGGTGTGTAATGACTTCTATTTAATATGAATTTGAATACGATTGGTTAATTCTGAACACAGCCACATCCCCAGTTATAAGAGGGTGTGCACACTTATGCAACCAGGTCATTGTAAGGTTTTTATTTTTAATTTTACCCCCGCGAAGATTTCAGTTTGTTTTTCAATTGAATTGTTCACATTATAGGTCACATTAAAAGTGGAAAACGTTCTGACATGATTTATCTTTGTCTCATTCTTTTACATCACAAAAACCTGGCATTTTAACAGGGGTGTGTAGACTTTTTATATCCACTGTAGTTGAAAAGTTGTGAGTGAAGGGCGGGTACCCGCCCTTAAACACACATTTTAAGGGTGGGTACAACTTTGAAGGGCTACAAAGATATGCCCAATTTATATGAGGCTCATTCTTCACCTCAAAACCATGACCTAGGCCTCACAGTTGGGTTAGCATCTATGGGGTTCTTTTATAGCATCAAGCTGTCTACCTTGACTGTGAGCTAGCATATGGCTGGCTTTTAATGCCCCAGGGCGGTTCATACAATTGTATATGACAAAATTGGTCAAAGAGGGGTAAAGTGCAAAATTAAACAATAAAGTCCTCAAATATATTGTTAACTGGCCACTACATCAGTACTCTGCAAAGACCATCTCAGTGTCTGGACTTGAAACTTGTGTAAAACCTTTGATTAATATTAAAGAAGGCAGTCCTTAAGCACCTATATAATGTCCCTATTTTTGTTGCAAACATAATAACAAATTATTTAAATTATTTCATATTTAAACATTTTTTTATCTCTATCAATTTTTCTGCCCTCCCATTATCGTGATGTCCAGTCTGCAATAATGTTTTTCCCTTGTCACACTCCACAACACATGCTGGTGAGTGAAATAGAACATGTATTCTGAGGCACATTTTGCCAAGCTGTGATGCTTGTTATCATAATTCGTGCTCTGCCACAAAGTTTTCAGTAGCACAAAAGCACTTGCGGTGAACAGATTCACCGGAAAACAACCACAACTGATCTCACAAGCTTCAGACCAACCAAAAGGAGTCGCTAGAGTGCCATGACAACCTTCTCCGTAATCGAACCTTGCAAAACTGAGGCAATTTATGCTGCTGGACACAGGAGCATTGTTGGCAGCTGTACTGTGAAAGTGTTGTACATTTGGGCTGTTGTAGGACTCACACTTGTGTAGAGACGGTTGGGCATGGTTAAGGATATTCCATCATGTACATCTTTTACCCTGTGTATCTTAGGGAAGAAGGTTCTCTTGTCTGATCCCAGTCCATCTTGCAATTCAAACCAGATTGAAGGCTGGTCACCATCATTCACAGCATGCCAATGCCAATGGTAAGTCTAACTTTGACTTTTGATTTTTTTTACTTGTTCTGATACTCTTAGGCTTCTCTCACAAAGGCAGCTACATTTGGGCAAAAGATAAAGCAATTGATTTCTAAACTTTTTAGATCTACACATGCTTACTGTAGATCTACACATGCTTAATGCATGTGAATGGATTAAAATGAATTATAATGAAATTACAGAGAAAGTTGAAAATGGCATTATATACCGTCTTTTTGTACATAACATTGAAAAAATCGCTTTTGCCTGATGCTTATAGATATTCAATTTAACTGTGCATTTCTTAAAAGGAAATTGAACTGAAACATGTGGAGCTGAGAGCTGGAGACCAGTTAAAAGTTCAGGGGAGGATTATGGACGATGCTCAGAGGTATATTTAACATTTTAGTTTTGTTAATTACTCACACATAGATTAATTTTACAAACCGTCACTTTATTTCCAGGTTCCAGATTGACCTGGGTTGTGATGAAGACGATCTGGCCTTGCACTTTAATCCACGCTTTAATGATGACGTGGATGGTTCTGTACTTGTGTGCAACTCAAAGATTGCCGGCTGCTGGGGTGATGAGAAAAGAGAGATCCAGAATCCCCTCCAACGGGGTTCTACAGTCAAGGTGTGAAAACGGAAAATTCGAAGATGCATAGAGGGGGGTTAGGTCCTGACAAAAGAGATGGAATATATTTGGCACAGAGTTCCAATCTTTGTTACATTTAACTACCAGATTACATTCATGAATTTGGATCCAAAAGGTACATCACTGATTACAATTTTGGACTTTTAACTAGTATGTGTAATACATTTTGAAAGTACCATAACCATTGACTATGTGGGCAAATAGTGGATTTTTAGAATATTAAAGGGGCTCTGTGTAGGATCCTGCCTCTTAACAATAACACCACGTCTCCTTGTCTTCAGTTACTGAATGAGACCAAAATAGTATTTGCTAGTCCAGGTTGGTTTAGGGTGGGAAGGATAGTACTGACTGGTATAGTACTAGTTAGTCCAGG
>JACXGI010015079.1:0-17966 GCA_016801175.1 Esox masquinongy
ACACACACACACACACACACACACACACACACACAAAACTGCTCCTACTAGCCAGAGCCCACTGGCAGACACTGACATTATCTGTCACAGTCACACTGGCTGCTGCAGGCACTGGGAGCACACACACACACACACACAAAAACACCTACAAACATAAAAACACAGTCACGCTAGCTTCTAGCAGTAGGAGCTATCCATCTCACAGAAACCGAGTAAACAGTAGATCTGTCAGACATGTCCAGTACAAACTGCAGGTAGACAGGGTAAGCTTTCTGACACACAGTCGGAGTAATGGTGCTTTTACAGCGGTTGCTGGAGCGTCACCGTGGCGCACATCCACATCCCCATGACTAGCTCCATGCTTCCTGCTAACACATATGTATCCATGTTGCATCGCGGACGCAAAGCCCTGCCACCTGGGGCTACTGGCCCGTATGCACATTCAGGGGGAGGGATTCCCGTGCTGCATGGGGCAGCGACGTGAACGGGTTGACATGAGTACACTGGATAGAAAAAATGCCTGTGACTTAAATATTTAAATTAACTTCATAATGAGCAGAACAGCAGTCCAATGAATATTATACAGTGGTGTTAATCACAGTAATTCCAGCCATTATAGCCTGTGACTGCCTGGCAGTGGTACATTGAAGCTAAATAATCACTTAGCATGGCACTGACGAGAGCACAAAGGATTGCTGCGTGTCGTTACGTGTGAGCCTAATGATCCTGACTGACGTGATCCTGGCCCCAGTCTTAACATGGAGGCCTGACCATCTGACTGTGGACATTGTACTGGCTTTGGGATTTAAAGCTACGATGAGCATTGCAAAAGGAGAGTGTATTTATTATTTCCCATTGTCATAATTACACTCCCTTCACTCTAGATTAAAAATACACTGCGGGTGTTGGACCCCCGATTATGGTCCGTGGTTGTAACCACGTGAACCCAGGCACATACCGAGTGTGACTCTGTGAGAGCCAAGTCCTTCATCTCGATATCTGCGGTGTTGCTCGTGCCTTTAAGCTGAATGATGAGTCTGTCAGTGAGGTAAATGCACACAGCCTGATTCCCTGATGTGTTAGAGGGCCTCAGAGCATGTCTGCTGCAGCCCACTATCTCACCTTAGACATTTCCTGAGGACAAAAAGCTAATGATCATAATGCTTTGGTTTTATATACTGTATATCCTATACTTACACCGCTCTATATACTGTATATCCTATACTTAAATGCCCTGACCCAGTCGTCTAGCCATCACAATTTGTCAAAGTCGCACAGATCCTTACGCTTGCCCATTTTTCCTGCTTCTAACACATCAACTTTGAGGACAGAATGTTCACTCACAACCTAATATATCCCACCCACTGACAGGTGCCATGGAAATGAGATTATCAGTGTTATTCACTTCACCTGTCAGTGGTCATATATTTCATAGTGTGAAGGTTTCACATTTCCGTAATAGGCTAATAAAAAGCCTAATCTCATCCCTACGGTGAAGCATGGTTGTGGGAGCATCATGCAGTTGGGATGCTTTTCAGCAGCAGGGACTGGGAGACAGGTCGGGACTGAGGGAAGCATGAATTGACCAAAATATAGAGAGGTCCTTCAAAAAAAACCTGATCCAGAGCACACACGACCTCAGACTGAGGCAGAGATTCATGTTTCAGCAGAATAATGACCCAAAGCGCCCAGCCAAGACAACGCTGGAGTGGCTGAGGGCTCTGATCCATGCCACAGGCACCTCTATAAGTACTAAGTAAACTGGCTGAATACGCATGTACATGTGTTTTTGCCCCACACATATCTAAAAATGTGGGGTTTTTTCTTCATGGGGCATTGTTTGTAGATTGATGCCAAAAAAAAAAAAATATTGATGGCAAAAAAAAAATATTTAATCAATTACAAATGTATGCAAATATAAAGTCCACAACACAACAAAATCCTGTACTATATAGAGTAAGACTACATCCCTAAACTGACAGGCAGACAGTAATGTAATCAGCCAAAACAGAGAGCAGACACATCCAGAGACATGGGGTGGTGTGTACCACTCAACCAGGGACCAGACAAGTTCATCGCTCCTCTAGTAGATTGGTCAATAATTGATTAGTTTGCATAATTGATGCCTCCGCTTGTGCCAGAGCCCTCTGAGGAGAATACAATGGAGGAATGGAAGAGAGAGGGAGGAGAAATAAGGTGGGAACCAAGGAAAGAAAAAGAAAGGGAAGGAGAGTGGGAGAGATAGACGACCAAGGAAAGACATTGGCACGTCTAAAAGAGGAAATTCACTCTAATTAATGTCATTGCTTAATTTCTCATTTTGAGTGGAATGGAGAACATGCCAGGGGAAAAAAGGGGGAGAGACTGGGAGACTGAGGGAGAGACTGAGAAAGAGACTGGGGTATAGACTGAGGGAGAGATGAAGAGACTGAGGGAGAGACTGAGAAAGAGACTGGGGTATAGACTGAGGGAGAGATAAAGAGACTGAGGGAGAGACTGAGAAAGACCGAGGGAGAGACTGGGGTATAGACTGAGGGAGAGAAGAAAAGATTGAGGGAGAGATGGAGAAAGAGACTGGGGTATAGACTGAGGGAGAGATGAAGAGCTCTGTGATTAATATCTGTTCAATCAAAATACCAATATTCTCAAAATGCCTAAATGCTGTGAACACACAAGTTGACTGATATTTCACACCACTTGCACACGTTGTCTATAGCTGTGTGTCTAAGGTATTAGCCAGGGTGCTATCACTTTGATATTACGGAAATGAAACGTCAACACATTATCTAACGTGTTTTCAATAAAGCCATTTGGGTTCAAAGCCTTACAGCAGGTACGTCAGCTAAATAAATAAATCATGACAGATTTGATTAATATCCACATGGCTAGATCAGAGTTTTTGACTGTGTGCCAATGGCAGTCTTCCCAACACAGGGCATTACACTGACCTCTTTACCGCATCTGTATAGAGGGCTGTGGTTGAAGACACACTAAGAGAACAGGAGGAAACCAGAAGGACTCCAGGACATACAGGTACGCTTGCTTGCACTCATACGACACGCACGCACGCGCACACACACACACACACACACTTAAAGTGTAGAACTGTACCTTGAGTGTCATCTCTGCTACAAAGATGGCAGTGAAGACGTAGTTGGAAATGGTAAGAAAAACCCTTTCCTGGATCGACAGACAGAAACAGAGAGAGGATGAGAGAAATGCTTTACTTTCCCCAATAAAATGGCAGCGTTTACATGAATTTCATGCTGAAACGGAAAAGAGATTTCTTAGCCCACAAAAACAAAGATCCAGGGGTTGAATTCCCATTGGGTGTTAGTGACGCATAGTGGTGAACTTTGACCTTACCAGGCTGCCCTGCATTATCTTGGGTCTCTCCAGAGCCACGGTGATACAGTTGGAGAAGATGAAGGCTAGCACCACATAGTCAAACAACTTGTAAGCTATGATGGACTGGCATATCCGCCTGAACCTGGGGGAGGGGGAGGAAAGAGAGCAAGAGGAGAGAGAGAGATAGAGAGATGGAGAAAGAAGGGTGGGATTGTGGCATCAGTGGGTGCGGATCGAGTAAGAGGGAGACAGACAGATTATTTTACATCTTTACTGATGAAATAACAACACTGGGCCCCACTGAGAGAGGGGACGGCTCATCACCACTCAGTCAGAAAATAGCCCCATTCTAGTTATTTCATTTATTTCAAAGCCATTTGCATGCTCCACAGTAGATGGATGGAAACTCAAATATCGAACTTTGCACTTTCATTTGCTACATATTTTAAGCGATTAGGTGATGTCACAAAGGGAAAGCGTTGCGCAAAATAATGTCGTAAGTGATGGGAACATCTCTAACCAATCACATTTTCAAGGCCAGTTACACATTTTCTAAATTTTGCTTCACCCGGTGAGATTGAAACTGAGAACTCCTCAGTTTCTGAGACCAATCAGAAGAGAACTCATCCCTTCCTGTAGGACCAATCGGATGGCATGGTGGTTTGTGCGACCGGGAGTCCGTTCAGATCCAGACTCCTTGTGGAGAAGTATCAAATGTCTGTAGGTGTGGCATATGACCAGAGAAACAAGTTCAGGTAGCCAAGCAACAAGTCTCGAATAGGGACCGCATCACCATAGAAATTCAAAATAATCCAATCAGCACCAACGGTAAAAACAGCCTTACCTCCATCGCTCAGCCATTTACCTAGCATTTATTGTTGACCAACAGACTCAGAGTAGCTATGGGAAGCATCCCCTCACTACCTCAGGGACAGGGATCAATACACTAATCAAGGCTAACTCTGAACACCTGGCAACCCGCCCTCTCTATCGACCAGGTGAGGAGCAGCACCTGGCAACCCGTTCCAGCGCTATTGATTAGCCGATCGTACATGCCTGAGGGACTGGTACACCCATAAGGTAGTGTTCAGCACCTTCTTTTCCATGGGGGATCGGTTGGAAGAACAGTTCTGTTTTAGCCCAGCACTAATAGATTGGATGTGAAAACATGAATGTAGCATGTGAACCTTGAAATGTTATATGAGGTGTGTTGGAGCTGAGTAGGAACAAACATGTCCAGTCTTGGCTTTAAACTGACAGACTGAAGAGGTGTAGAGAGAGGGAAGGACAGACGGACCTGTTCTGAGGAGAGAAGAGGAAGACCGACCAGTCCTCTCTGGCCTCGCACCACTCTGGCCGGTACACCTCCATCATCTTCTGGATACGGAAACACAGACTCTGGAGGGACATCACACACACAGTCAAGGGTCATACACGTACACACACCCTCGGGAAGGACGTGCCATACACACACACACACACACACACACACACACACAAGCAGGCCCACTGGGACTCACGCAAAATAGGATTTGGAAAGAGCACAATCTACATATGTTCGCTATCATGATTGCTTACAAAATGTAGTTTTCATCAATACCTACATCACAGGTAATATCCAGATCCTTTTTGTTGTGACCTAATCTGTGTCCAACTCCTGAATGAAGGACTACATACAGGTAAAGTGTACTAATATAAAAATACTGCACTACACATATAGGAAATAGTTAGCCATTTAGGTCGAATCCAATAAACAAGATGAATTAATACAGGCTTAGCTCCGTGTACATAACATTATTATTTTGGCCTGTTTTAGTCCTGTGTAAATAATATTATTACTATTTAGCCATGGTTTAGTTCTGCGTAAATAAGATTACCTATTAGCTCTGGCTTAGCAGTGTGTAAATAATATTATTAATTAGCTCTGGTTTAGTTCTGTGCAAATAACATTACTTATTAGCCCTGGTTTAGTCTTGTGTTAATAACATTGTTGATATTACCTGGTTTAATCCCATATACATAAATTTACTTTTTAGCCCTGGTTTAGTCCAGTGTTAATAACGTTGCTTGTTAGCTCTGGTTTATTTCTGTGTAAATGCCATTATTTACTAGCCCTGGTTTATTTCTGTCTAAATACCATTATTTACTAGCCCTGGTTTATTTCTGTGTAAATGCCATTATTTACTAGCCCTGGTTTAGGCATATACAGCTCCGAAAATTTTTTAGAAACCACTGCACCTTTTTCTTTCCTTTCCAAAAAAGTCAAAAAGGAAGGTTTTGAGTGAGGAACAGAAGGGTTTTTGAACGCTTCAGTTCCTCACTCAAAACTTTCCTGGGTCATTATAGTATAAGCGGCAATAACCAATGTGGTTCACAGGTCATGAATTAGCACTGTTAAAACATGCTTAGTTGTGTCAATTTAATCAGTCAGACCCCCCCCCCCCCCAACAACTACTCACATAGTCGATCTCATCGTCCAGGTCCTCTCGGTCCTTGCGAGTGTTGACCTGAGGGAACACATCTGTCATCAGTTGTGGATGGGGACGGGGGTGTGGCGGTAGCTGAAGTTGGAGCTGGGCTGCGGGAGCCTTCCCGTTACAGTCCTGGTGCTCCCCTCCAGCTCCTCCACCACCCAGACCCCCAGACAAGCTTTTCTTCCTGGGGTAAGGGAGTAGCGGAGCCATGGGGGTTCCCGGGACTTGGAGGAGCTCCGGTAGCTCCAGAGACAGAGCTCGACGGTCACGCCGCGGGACAAAGTGTCGTGCCAGGAGAGGAGGGGGGGGGGCGAGGTGTGGGGTAGGGTGAGGGCGGGAGAGAAGAGCCTCCTGTTCGGCTGGGTAGGATGCATGGGGGCTGCGAGAGCGCAGGCTGCCCCCTCCTCCTATGCCCAGGCCCAGCGATCGGGATGGGTGACCCTGGCTGTTCCAGCTAGACCTACGACCCCACATCCCCTGGGTCTGGGGCGCGGGGCGACCCCAGTTGTGGTACAGGGAGCTCCGCCCCGGACACTTGGAGAGGGAGACAACGGGAGGAAGACAGGGAGACAGGCAGAGGGAGACAGGGAGACAGGGAGAGGAAGACAGGGAGGTGGAGTGGAAGACAGGGAGAGGCAGAGCCTTGCATCATTGAACAAGTTGATATAGGAAGTTTCCATGTCAGTTTATTTCCGGAATCGATCACCAACATTGCAAGACACGTCTGATTCGGACCCCGCCCACTCTCCCTCCACCCCCCACCCACTCACCAGAGACCTGCCCTCCAGGTTGGCCCTGCCCAGAGAGATGACACTGTTCTTCCGCGAGCCCAGAGTGAAGGTGAGCCTGTCAGCCGGGTATAGGCCTGTGGGTCCTGGGGAAAGGTCCAGGTGACCGTTGGGTGTCAGGGTGCAGATTTTAGGGTCTGGCAGAGAGAGAGGAGGGAGAGAAATTGGAGAGAGTGAATGAAGAGAAAGTCAGACCGAAGGACAGACAGATTTCTACAGGTTTCTACAGTGAGAAACTGACTGAGAAGCAACAGATTATGATGTTATTCTGCCAGGGAGGCCAATTTTGGAGTCAATATTTAATTGGGAAGGTTTTTAGCAATGAGGGTTTTGGTATGCTAACTTGCTACACAACACACATAGGAGCAGGCAAACAGTAGTTAGCCTAATTCTTCAGACAGTTGCAGCAACTAATTCTCCCTTTTGAATATGTGATGCATTATATAAATTCATTATGAGAATCTAGTTTGATTTAACTTCCCTGACACTGTTATTTGTCTGTGAGCAGCTCCACAGGGCAACCAGTTGTTTGAGCTGCATGTCCTTACTGCCTGGCAGATGATAATATATGTGTAAGTTGCACACACAGGACTATGTTGATAGGCAGCTGCTTCTGCTAGAATTCTTAATTTTCTCCAGAGAAGCTCTAAGGATGTTCTGCATTTCGTAGAAAAAGCCAGAGCTCTTCTGGCTTCTAGTATTTTTCTTTTTTTCATTAGAGAATTGGAGATAAGAGAAGGGGATAAATTGTCAGCATGACACTGAAAAGATCAGCATTTGTTTTTATAGTTAACATGACCAGCTCATGCAGAGTACTGGGAGTTGTGTTTCTGTATGTCTGTTGGGAAGAGGAGACAGTGAGATAAATAGAGTTAAAATATGTATTATTCAAGATGTCTGCAGCTTACATTTTCAGACACACGGTTTAGTCTGGGAAGCATTTGCAGCCACAGACTTGTGTTGCTAATTGTGGTCAACGTTATTTTTTCTGTACTTACGGTATATTCAATATTATTCAGTATCTTTCGTAACAGCAAGATTTGACATTTGCATTAATATGCTTGAAAACTTTCCACTTGATTTTGCTACTTCATTGACTCAATGTCGCTGAAAGCTGTCCAATTAATTTCTCCCAGTGACACTGTTCGGCTATTGTGTCTTTACAGGACAGAGCTTCTACAGTAGAGTGTCTTGTCTCTGAACCCACCAGAGAGATGAACAGAGTCCTTCAGTTTTTCTGAGTTTTCGTCAAAGTTACAGGAGGACCTGTCATCCTCTGAGTATGACCGGTTGGCATCCCCCTGTTTCCAGAGAAGAGAGGGATGAAGGGAAGGAGAGAAGGAGAGAAAGAAACAGCTATAAAAGTTAATACAGAATACAGCCACAGGCCGTTTTAAATAGAAACGTCAATCTTACCTAGCCTCATTCTGAAAGTGTACAAAAGCGCTTTAAAGTGTTTTTAAGTTTTATCCCAGCCCAGATTCCCTAAAAGCCCTAAAAGCTAACAGCTCTATCTAATACAAACAGGTTACCACCTCCTCCAGACTAAAAGAGAACTCCTGCTCTGCTCATTAACAAGAAACATATTTTTCAAAATGGCAGTTTTGCCCTATCAGAAAAAATAAAAGGTCAAAAATCTTTTCAGCATCACCTCAGCCTGAAAGCCCTCCACCAAGATGGCCACCAGTAGATTAAAGAGGACATAGTTGCCGAAAGTCATCAAAGCTACAAAGTAGAGCGCGGCACACGGAGAGGTGGAGGCCATGCCGTTATACAGCACCATGTTCCAGTCCTCCTGGGTCAGGATCTGAGGGACACATACACAGGACACAATGGGGCCAGACCGCACGTGTGTACTGTATGAGCGTGTGTGTTGGTGTGTGTTGGTGTTTGCATACCTGGAACACAGTGACAATGGCCCACAGTAGAGAGTCAAAGTTCTTCCTGTCAGGAACGGTGTCTCCTGTCTCCGTCTTCAGGCTGAACTTACAGCCAAATATATGCATCCCCAGGATACTGTTGAACACATACAGGATGGAGACACGTCAACTACCTACAGTAACATAGAACTACCTGCAGGCACACAAAAAAAAATCAACCCTTGAACTTGGAGCTACATCCTGCGTGTGGACGTATGGGCTCAGATTCCAGCTGTCCAGTGAGCAGGGGAGCCTTACGAATAGACCAACATACCGCAGCAGCCCACCAGTGGATACAATCACAATAACGCCCTCTGGACAGTCAGCAGGAATCCACAACTTTCACACCGATGTTTTCCTTCATAGCAGTGATACATCAGTGTCGGATTCCTCTTGTTCACTTTCTCCACCTCCATGTCCCTTTCTCTCTCGCTCCCTCCCTCTCTCTACCTCCGTCTCTCTCCTCTCTGTGTATCTATTGGTCTTAACACACTCCGATTCCTCATAAAAAGGGCCGAAGGGTATGTTACCATGGACAGCCCCGTCCATCTATTGAAATAAATCACTGTGTCGTTAAGGAGATGACGGCTATGAAACCAGTGTGGGTGGATGGGGAGCGACAGTGCGGCGCTAGGCGCTGGCTAATCGCTAGCAGCTACAGCGGGAAGACAGACAGGGGCAGCTTGTGTGTTAGCTCACTCCATCGCCACCCTGCCACCATCTGTCTCGGCGCACTTACGTGGGACGGCAGCGCTGCAGGGCGTGCGCGCTCGCATGCGTGTCTAAGTGCGCGCACGTGTGTGCGAGCGTGTCCTCACCAGGGGAATGCTCTCTGTTGTCCTCTCTATCAATCACACTCAATTGCTTATCGCACTGTCACTCAAACAAGGAGACCATTGCACTTGTGGAGCCGCCTGCGTCTGAGACAACATACAGTACATCCGGGGGGAAGCAGGTGGGACACAAGGGAGACGATGGACAACAGGGGACTGGTCGTGTCTTCATACAGGTACAACATGACCTGTTTGTGGGTGTAATAATGACATAGTGCCATAACTGTATCAGCTCAACTAAATCAACTGCGGTGATGGTCGGGGACCTACAAAACCAACGCGCACAAACAAACGGGAACAAAAACTGCACACGACGGCCCGCACCTGAAAATGAAGATGAAGAGCATGAGGAGCATGCAGAAGGTGGCGACGTTGTCCATGGTCTTCATCAGAACCACCAGCTGTCTCCTTAGCGCCGGCATGAAACGCACCAGCTTGATGACCCTCAACAGCCTGAACGTCCTCAGTACTGACAGACCTCCATCTGACTGGCCTATGATCTCACACACGCTGGACAGGGGAGGAGAGATGGAAGGAGGGATGAACGAGATGGAAAACAAAGAGACGAGGGGGGTATGAGGGAGAAAAAGCGGAGAACACAGGTGAAGAGGAAACCCAGAGGAGGGTTGGGAGGGAAGGAGCAAAGTGAGTGGGAGAGATGGGGGAGAGGGCGAGGGAAGGGGAGAGAGGGGCAGGTAAGTGTGAGAGTGAGGAAAGATTAGAGGAGAGAAAATCAGTCACGCAGACAGACAGAGAGAGGGACAGAGAACCAAAGAGAAATGTGACGCAAAATACAGAAAAGCAATGTTTCCCAAATCCCCCCTGATCCCAACCTGAAAGCTCAGGGAATATTCAGATCTTTTCCGATGCCATTTCATATACCCAAGGGGACAATTCAACATCCACCACTCTACAGTACAACTATTCAACTGACAATAATGTACTGGTAACGTGGTAGTAACATCATTCCTGTAATGCACATTGCTAACACAGTTATGTGTTAACAATGTGGTAATGTTGAGCATGACCACTGACCTAATGATGACGATGATGCCATCAAATATATTGTAGGGGTTCCTCAGGTAAGCGAAGAAGCCAAAGGCGGTCAGCTTGAGAATCATCTCCAGGGTGAACATGCTGGTGAAAACGATGTTACTGATCTCCAACACATTTGTCAGCTCCTCCGGCTGTGGGGACAGAAGTAACGAGGAACCAAGAGCAGAGAAAGAGATATGAAAGAGATCTGAGTAATGGAGGCAGTGAGAAATGTAGCCGACTGAAAAAAAAAATGAAATGTTTATTCGGGAACTTCCACAAGAAATGGATACTGCGGACAGAAAACATACTGTATCTACAGCGCTGAGGAACAATTCAGTCTGTCACAGGCTGAAAAACAACACAATAGGCTATTCACGCTGATAAAATGAGGGAAATCCAGCTCAGTGACAGAACTTTCACCAAAACAGACAGAAAAATATCTAATAGGGCACTGGCCTAAAATTTCAAGTTATTCTATTTCT
The DNA here is from genome assembly GCA_016801175.1 of Esox masquinongy. Lineage (NCBI taxonomy): Eukaryota > Metazoa > Chordata > Actinopteri > Esociformes > Esocidae > Esox > Esox masquinongy. Next base: position 10,883 of record JACXGI010015079.1, read on the forward strand.
AGATAAAAGCCCCCCCCCACACTCCCCAGTACACATGAAATATGGATCAGATGATATATATGATCCCCAGTCAAATATGTGCATCAAAGACAAAAGAGACACATGCTAACAAAGGCCAGAGCGTGATGTCTGAAAAACCTCTTTACATTCTTCTACTGTTTGTTGCATCTCCCCCTTCCTTTTCCCCTCCTTCGCTATCTTCCTCTCCTCCCCCTTTCTCTCCCATGTCTCCCTCTGTACCATTACCAGGGACCTCCACCTTTCCATAATCAATATCTCTCCATTGATCTGCTAGGCAGGGAGAAATACTAAAGCGAGAAAAACAGAGAGCCCTTGCGAGACATGTTGGATAAGTTGAGGGGATGAGCGGATAGCATAATAAGGAGATGAGATTTCTCTCCACAATCTTGCTCTCACCTCTTTAGTGTTTCTGTTCTTCTTCCTACAGCCTGAATGAATGAGACACAACTCATCACTCGCACCCGGACGTATACACACACACACACACACACACCACACACACACAAACACATACACACACAAACATGCATACAGACAAACACATTATGTTTTCCTGAAATTTCCTAACCTTTTCCTGTCCTAAGTTTAATACCTAATCCAAACTCCATCCTTAACTTCTAGACCAAAATCTAACCTAAATGTAACCCTAACGTTAATCAAAGCCATTTGAAAGCATTTTTAAAAGTCAGGGCATTCTAACGTATGTAATGTCAGAAAAGTTGGGTGGATTTTGGTTCTGAAAAAGTAAAGAACCAATACAAAAATACACAGACACTCAGCAGCTCTGAATAATAGACTATGAGTAGTGTAATAGGACATCCAATAAAGGTTATATCCCCACTTCTCAAAACACATTTAATGTAATCCATCCAATAGGGACTGATAAAATCTTAGTAAGCCCTGCAAACAAACAGATACACAAGCTTAGTTACATAGCAAAACCACTTAAAAGTTGACCTAGCCATTTTGGCAATGATGCAGAATAATAATCTTATGATGACATATTCCAAGTGAAATTCCTTAAAACAATAACATTTAAAGAGCAGCTGCAGCGGGAAACAACTCTTTACTCTCATTGAACACTAGAAGTTCCCTGTGTTTGCGTCACCATGTAATACAGGGTTGGGTTTGAATTACAATTATGTAATGTCCTAGCTTGCCAATATATGGGAGGCAAAGCCTCAAAATAGACCAGGCTCCATGTGAAATCGAATTCTGTGAACAAAATTTCCCTTTCACCTTTATAATAAAAGTTCACCATTGGAAGATGGGCAAATGAATATAAACAGTGGAATCATCAAACATTTGGACTAGATAATATAAAGATAATATGACTAAATAATGAAAAATGTTGGGTTAAGTCTGAAATGTCTAAATATCAATGCTATCATTGATTATTGTACACAAGAAACAATTAGACATTAATACACTGCTTATATTTGTTTCAGAGTATTCCAATGGATGATCAAATCAAATTTGAATACAAAATGCAAATGCAACTATTGTGGCTAATCCTTATTGTGGCTAGTTTCACACCATTGTAATATTGTCTTTGAGACTGAATGAAAAGACTAACTGGGATTTTAGTTTTTATGCAGAATGCTGACTGCTCAGGAATGTTTTTTGAACTTCTAACAAATTTTGTCTGGCTGCCATACAAAGTTGAGGCTAACTGTGAATGTAGTCCCTTCCGTGCAACTGGGTTATGTACCCAATTGAATAGCTAGTGTAAACGCACTAGCCAGGCAGGCTAGCTGAATAGCTAGCTATCATTCTTTCACATCTTCATTGGCATGGGTAGCTACATGTTTATTTTAAGAGATCTGGGCAGCCAAAGTCTTAATCTCAAAACTTCTAACATTAGCAAAGCTTGAGTCTCTGTCTTCGCCAATTGTACAGCTATCCATGATTTGTTGTGATTCAGATGAAAACAGGTGGCTGTGGGCAACATTTCAAAGTTTTGACAGGTGAGTGTGTCCTTGGCACACAAAGAGACACCCACATTAAACCACACCTCCAAGAAAGATTCTGTTTATCAAATCAGGTGGGTGATGTTGCTTTCAAAAATTACAATGTGTTCTTAAAAAGAGACTGCTTGCAAAATTGACCAAATTTTGAATCTTTTGCATCCAGTATTTTCACACTACTGACTATAATTCTTCAATAATTATTGTTCTCATCAACACAGGGAAAATAGCTGAAAATGCTGCATGAAATAAGTCAGCTGTCATTTTGCTCTCTCTCTCTCTCTGAATTCCTGTCCTTTCCTCCTTTCCTCCCATTTCTCTGTTATATTTAGAGTCTTCAGAGATGAGAGAACCGACTCCTCTGCAGAGGGGGTGGATGAGAGGGAATGACAGAGGGAGGGAGGAGGGGAGAGAGAGGGAGTGAGACAAAATGTATAACAGAGGAGCAGGGAGACAGAAACAGCGGTGGAAAAGAGTTGGGTGATGGGAGGTAGAAAGAGAGAGAGATGGAGAGATGGGAGGAGGTTGACAGAGCGAGTGGAGGAGGGAAGTAAGAGCCGTTATGTAACACAATCCAGTAGGCACTGGTGGGCCCAAGTGGTCTCCTGCCAACCGCTGGGGAGCCTGCTCCACCCAATCAGATAACACAAAATAATAGTCATAATATTCAAAAGATAATCAGATTATGAAACTAAATGATGTCCGGGTTCTGGCGCATGACCTCTGCACCTGTGCTGTACCATGTTAACTGCTACCACTCAGCTGTGTAATCTAATGTGTTCTAGTGCTGCATCGGCTTCAGATGAAACACTTTTAAAAGAATTTTGAAATGACCGTGTATAGTAGATATAGGTATAGTAGGTATAGTAGGTAATCTCCGCCTTCTGAGCGTGTTATTGCACCTGCACCGCCAACGACTGCTTCGAAGCTGAAACAGCGGAAACCCGTTTTTCCTCCAGAAGGTAAGAAACATTTCAATGGATTTAATATAGCATATCGAGAGAATGCTGTGTTTTGCTTTTCTCTGATGTGGACATGGCGGATCAGTTAATTAAAAACTGGAAGATATGTTGGAAGCATATAAGCCAGTTTTGTGTGAAATATGAAGCTAGCAGAGCACACTGTAGCCAGGGATACGGCCTTCAGAGAATACTACCAGTCTGGATGTGGAGGGCTCAGTCATTCTTTGAAAAAAATCAGACATACAAAAGTTACACATTGTGCGTTACGTGCCAAGGAAAAAGATCATTGCATGGGAAATGCTAAAATCAGGACTCCAATTCTACCGCGAAACGTTAATACAACTTTTGAGAATGTTTGCTTAACAGTCTTATTAGTTGTCTAAGGAAGTCTTTTGTAGCGCCACAGTCTACAGTAAGTATGAGCCTTGACTGTGCTGCTAGCTGAAGAGTGTATGTGAAGCACCATGGGCATTGGAAATTGGCCAGCTTTGGATGGAAGCAGGCTCACATCAGCAGGAATTTCCTGATTTTACTACACTCTAGCGACTCCTCAATGTGGCTGGGTCACTGGCAAAGCTAACTGAAGAGGTCAGGCTAGTGAATGTGCTCTTGTACACTTTGATCCACGTCACTTTGTGGTTGGTAGTGTGGAAAAGTATTAAAAGGCTTGGCACTGATGACAATGTGGAAAGCTTGCCACTATATATAACTCCACCGAATCCATTGGGAGTTGTATATAATGATTAGGTCACTGCTGGATATTTTCATAGGTATGCTCCAGTTATGTTTAAATAATGTTTCCCATTTTCTCAGTGTTAGGAGAATATTCCATTAACGTTGCACTAAACATGCACAAAACATAGTTGCCGTGTTCTTAGAAAGCAACATATGATTGTTGTTGACACATTTCCCCAGGCACCCATGTGGTTACGCACAAACACGCTGTGCCTCACTGACATCTCTTCAACCTGAAACTCAACCTTGACAAGACAGGGTTACTCTTCCACCTGGGTAAGGACTTTTCACGACATGTCCTCATCATCGTGACTGAGATGTCCACGGTGTCCCCCTTGTCCCTGGACAACACCCTGTCAAACATTAAGGCGGTGACATGCTCCTACAGGTTCATGCTCTACAACATTTGTCGAGAGTAGTAAGTCAGAGTTGAATATTTCCCAGACAAACATGTCTTTCAGGGGAATTGTGGTTTTCACGCTTGACTGTAATCGTTAGCTTGTTTTAGGGCAGACACAGGCCTAATGAAATACGCATGGTATGGCGGTTGCGCCGCGTGGCGCTGCGTGCCCTCTCCCTCTCTGGCGCTCCACCTCGCCAGCGTACTAACTGCCGGCGGGAGGTGATGGCAGCAGCGCACACCACCGACACCCCTGCACCTCGTCATTTATTATGTGGTTATTTAAGTTCCTTGTTTTCATGTGCACCTCATGGACTGTTGTGTTCTGTCTGTCGTGCCCGTGTGGTGCCGTTAAGTGCTTGCATATAAAGAATCAGAAACGTGGTTATTCGTGTTCGTGTTGTTTGGTTGTTTTCATTTTTGCCTCACCTTTATGTAATCGTTGCCCTCGCACCTCAGACATGGTAATATGTTAAAATCGTTTTTTTCCCACATATTTGTTTGGAATTGTTGTAAAGTCCATAGGACCAAAAATATATGAATTAATAAAACGTCTCTGTCTCTAACAGAGTCATGGGTGACAACTACAGTTCACCTAAAAGCCAAGGCACTCTGAAATATTCAAATCTGACAGCAGAGTTAATTTAACTCAAAACTGAGTGGGACCAAATGTTATCTAGGGAAATTTGAATTAACTCATTTTAATGTGCAAGAAGCAGCTCTGGGCCTAATCCAGGCACTTGTCATCTTACGCTTGTACTACTGCAACCCACTGTTAGCGTGACTCCCTGCTCATGCAACCAAACCCCTTCATCTTATCCATAAAGCCACGGTCTGCCTGTTGTTCAACCTTCCCTAGTTCTCCTATGTCACCCCACTCCTCCGCTCACTTCACCTGCTCCCAGTTGAAGCTTGCATCCCCTACAAAACTATGGTGGTTTCCTATGGAGAGTGTACTTTTACAAGCGCTGTGGTTTATTTTAGTGTCCGCGGTCCAGTGGTTAAAGTCACTGACCCAAACACATCTAGTATGCCAGAGTCTACATGGGTCTGAATGTGTTTTATCATGTCCACTATCAGCAATAGGATAGGATTAAATCCATGGAACTAGAATGAATAGAACAGTTGTCCAGCTTCAAGTCAATTATATGTCTGTTCTATTGATCATTTACATTTTAATTGTTTCGCAGACACTCTTATCCAGTGTGACTTAAAGGAGCAATTAGGGACAATGTTCAGCCTTAATGACAGAACCACATTAGTTTTTTGCCATGAAGGCTTGAGAATATGATTTAGTGACCTTTAAGTCACTGTTCAGATGCTTTAACTGGTAAGCAATCTGCTATCCCACCTAATTAAAAAAATCTGGGGTCACTTAAACATCATGTGAACACAAAGGGTAACTTTCCAATAACAGTCCCTCACACTAGAATGATTAATGGAGAGGCTTTTAAATGGGAGGATATATCTTGAAGAGGTGAAATGAATGTGTAGCTATGATCCTGAGAAATGGGGGAAAAAACGATGATTGGATGAACTACCCAGGAATGGAAGTCTCAAGAGTCCTGAAATCCAGATCGAGATGCTGGAAACCACAACATCACTTCTACTTCACAAGATAAAAGCGGAGTTACACGAGCAGCCTGGCATGTATTTGAACATTTTGGCAGATGAATGTAAAGACGTGTCTGAAAGGGAACTAGTCGCCGATTGCGTAAGATGCCTTCACATCACAAGGGTGTAACAGCCAGGGAGAGCGTGTGAATTTTGGCATGATTCTACCTCTTCCACGCAGGCATTTTCCTCATTCCAACTCAAGACATAAGTCAGATGGTGCCCGAAGCTGAAGTTTTAGTGTGTGACAATGTAAATGTTTCAGAGTGAGATCTTAATGGTCTATTGGATGTATAATGCTTCAGTAAATGTCCATATTAACAGCCTTCAATTTATCCCACAGATTTATAATGACTTATAGTACTTGTGAATCATGCGATGAATGTCAACCTTATAAGCACCCTAAGATGAAGTCAATGGGTTCATTTTGGAGACGAAAAAGCAGTGTGATTATGGTGTTGGATGTGTATGAGTACTGTTCCCCCTGATGGTGGTAAATCTTACCAGATTATGGTGTTGGATGTGTATGAGTACTGTTCTCCCAGACGGTGGTAAATCTTACCAGATTATGGTGTTGGATGTGTATGAGTACTGTTCCCCCTGATGGTGGTAAATCTTACCAGATTATGGTGTTGGATGTGTATGAGTACTGTTCTCACAGACGGTGGTAAATCTTACCAGATTATGGTGTTGGATGTGTATGAGTACTGTTCTCCCAGACGGTGGTAAATCTTACCAGATTATGGTGTTACATGTGTATCAGTACTGTTCTCCCTGACAGTGGTAAAGTTTACCTGGTTATGGTGTTGGAAGTGTACAAGTACTGTTCTCTCTGACAGTGGTAAAGTTTACTTGGTTATGGTGTTGGAATTGTACAAATACTGTTCAACCTGATGGTGGTAAATCTTACCAGATTATGGTGTTAGATGTGTATCAGTACTGTTCTCCCTGATGGTGGTAAAGTTTACCTGGTTATGGTGTTGGAAGTGTACAAGTACTGTTCAACCTGACAGTGGTAAAGTTTACTTGGTTATGGTGTTGGAATTGTACAAGTACTGTTCAACCTGATGGTGGTAAATCTTACCAGATTATGGTGTTACATGTGTATCAGTACTGTTCTCCCTGACGGTGGTAAAGTTTACCTGGTTATGGTGTTGGAAGTGTACAAGTACTGTTCTCCCTGACAGTGGTGAAGTTTACCTGGTTATGGTGTTGGAAGTGTACAAGTACTGTTCTCCCTGACGGTGGTGAAGTTTACCTGGTTATGGTGTTGGAAGTGTACAAGTACTGTTCTCCCTGACGGTGGTGAAGTTTACCTGGTTATGGTGTTGGAAGTGTACAAGTACTGTTCTCCCTGACGGTGGTGAAGTTTACCTGGTTATGGT
>JACXGI010015080.1:8036-18064 GCA_016801175.1 Esox masquinongy
ACTTTTTCTTTAGCTGCCCGTTCCTTTTCAATCCTTTCCTTTTCTGCTTTCTCTTTCTCAGCCCTCTCCTTCTCAGATTTTTCTTTGGCTGCCCGTTCCTTTTCCAGTCTCTCTTTCTCCATCCTTTCTTTCTCTACTTTTTCCTTCTCCAATCGCTCCTTTTCTGCCTTCTCCTCTGCATCCCTCAGTTTCTCTAGCCTCTTCTTTTCTTCTCTTTCCTTCTCTAACAGTTCCAAACGCTTTTTCTCTAGCCTTTCTTTCTCTGCTTGCTCTTGTGCTGTCTTCTCAGCCTCTTTTTTTGCTTCTTGTTCCTTTTTCTCTCTTAGTTGAGCCGCTAGCAATTTCTGGGAGGCTTCTTGTCTCTTGAGCTCCAGAGCTGTAGTCAATTTTCTCTTTTCCTCCTCTTTGGCTAGGACTTTTCTCACTTCAGCTAGAGCCATTTCAGCAATTTTGTTGGCTTCAATCTTCTCATGCATTATTCTTAACTGTTCCTTTAATGCTGCCTTTAATTTCCTCCCAAGTCCTCTAGTTGGATGTTCTGAGGGTTGAAAACTTGTTTAAAAGAGTAATATGTCATCAAGACGCCTTCCATTTCTAACTCCCAAGATTTATTAAAAAAATATTAAGTTTTGTTTCCAGAATTCATTTAAACTTCTCACTATGATGAGGTGAAAATCAAGTATGATGCTTGTATGGTGATGACATGAATGTACATTTGGGTTGATGCCATGTCACACGAAAGGGAGGGAGGGGTTTAGCATTCACTTCTAAACCTTAAAAAAATGACTTCTAAATGTTTTGCAGCAAAAGCAGCTAGACATAAAAATCTGACATCAGTAATTACACAGTGGGCCTGAAAATAAATTGTGACAGATTTGATGAATATAGAGTTTGTTACTTCAGAGTTTTGAAGTGTGTGCCAATGACACCTCTCCCACACAGTCTGCAGTTCATAAAACTCTTTAGAAGAACATTATGGTTCCTTTCCTGTTAGCTCACAGCCACGTACATGTCTTACAAGCCACAGTGGGGGAACATCTTATAAATCAACAGGCTGCAGATGATTCCACTACTCTACGTTGAGTTAATTGGCCCGAACAACCCACTCCAGTCAATTCAATGCCACAAAATCAAACAAATCAAATCACGTCAACATGTAGATTTAGATTATGGCACACATTCAGTATTAGGATAGCCAATCCAATAAAATGTCATTCTCAATTAAGCATTTTGTCATTTTAAAGAGGGATGCAAGAGGGATGCAAGCCATGACAAACCAGTTATCAGAACTGCCACAAAATCGTCAGTTTTAACAGCCTGTACCTATCAGGTAAACCAACCACAAACCAAAGCAGTCTTTCATCCTACAACTAAATGTAGCATGCCGATACCTTTAGTTCTGTTCTTTTTAGACTCCAACTCTCCAGGACTCTCATCTGATTTTAGGAAGGAAAAACAACAAAAACAGCAAGGCCATTAAGGCAACTTCCTAGTGAACTACAGCCATGATAAATAGTTGGTGGCAGCACAGACACCTTATTATGGTAGAGGGTTAGAATCATCATCATGTTCTTATTCCTAGAGTAACAACAGTATCATTCTGAAAACTCAAAATGCAGTGTAGCACACCAGCCACACAATGTGTGACAAAACTGAAATGGTGCAACACGTGACCATGGAGCTAGGCTTCTTACATGAGCATGTTAACACACAGACGATTGACTACACACAAGTTAATACTTTACCAATGAACAACCACTGACACTAGTAGTTTCTAATAATACTGGACATCGTATGCTTATCTTTTAAGTATGTTAGACCTACTCTTGTGAAGTCATTCTGGGTGCAAATAAATCTGCATTCAGGAGGCCTGATGAGAAGGTTTTTGTCACCACTGTAGTTTCCTCTCAACAGACATCTCTAGCATTTGGCAAAAGTTCAGCCTAGCTCTGACCCTTGTCCATGCTGGACAGATGGTAGTGTGAAAGGTTTCCTTATTAAACCCAGTACAAATTAAAACCATGGCATCTCCAATAGTATGACCAACATAATTAAAATGGCACATGCATGTCCGCTTACACGCACGCACATGCACCCACGCACACGCACCCGCGCACGCACACGCAAGCACCCAGGCACGCACGCGCACACAATTTTCTAGCCATCATTCTTGTGGATAAGAGCATCAGCTACATGACTAAAATATTAAAAAAGGCAATTTTCATGCCTACTGAGAAAAAGTCAATGACATTGTACTTAATGGTAACAAATTCATTTTCAAACAAAGTAAATTCCTATCTTCCATTTTTCTTAGCACCCATAGGCTTGTTTTTACTATTGTTCAGGAAAGAGCACAATCAAAAAGTCAGTTAAAATGGAATCAGACTCATATGAGACACAACCATTAAAATATGCTACCTTTTGGCTTTTCAGCTTTTGGAACGGGAACAACTATGAGCTTCTCCACTGGGATGTCTTTAGAAGACAAAAAGAAATGTTAAATGTGTTTGTGTAAACAGTACAAATAAGTCAACCTCAATGATTCAGTCTTTGAATGCAAACTAAAAACAAGAATCAGCAGTTCAAACAATAACAAAGACTGCCCCCACCTGGTTCTGTAGAAATCTGAATAACACTGAAGAAATTTAACCACACTGAAATTCATAGAACTATGTATACAGGAACTGACCATCCATTGTTTACATCATACTTTGAAACATGTTTTGAGGCTTTAAAGTTTTTGACTACGTTGACTCTGTATACATAAGTCTTGGACTAAACCCATAAATAGTTAAGATCCCCAAAAATGATGTAGCAGCTCCCCTTGCTTTCTAGCTTGTTATCTTTCATAACACAGGCCAAGTCTGCCTGTCTATGACTAGATTAAAGTTGAATAATTGAATAGTCCTAACAACCTCAGAAGTAAACCATTAAAACCTTTCTTTGTGAATAATTAGATCTTTACGGAACAGGGAAAAACTTGAATCAACAATTACTGAGAATTTCCCTTACAAAAATCGACAGGAGCTTCAGTTAATGTTTCTACATTGTTTTCAGTCTTAAGGAAAAGGGATTTATGCAAAAAGTGTGACATTAACAAGCTCAAAGCTGCTACCTCTCTTCCTGTATGGAAACAGATGAACTGTGCTTTATATAACGTATGGTAAAAATTACAAACTCAATATGCTACAGAATGACTTCAAAATAATAACAATAATAATACATCAATTTAACTATATTTTACAAACACAACAACAGGTTGTTCACACAAGCAAAAAAAAATAAAAAAAAATAATTAAAAAAAACAGTACAAACCCAATATTTTCCCTTTTCACTAAAGGTTACACAGTACAACAAGTTGAATAAACCAGCTGCTGCCATTATGACCAAGGTGAAGCCATTAGGTCTACTACAAATTCCTAGCAGGTCATAATCCCACATGATTGGTACAATAGTCCACATGTAAAGCAATCTACAACACAAACACAACCATTTGATTTACAAAGGAGATTGAAAACATTCCGGAGAATAAATGACCTAAGGTCTTGTCCTCCACATAGGAAAGAACAACCACTGGCTACAGTGGCTCTTGTTAACACAGCTCTGGTCCATCTGCTGTGCAGTAAGCAGGGTCACAAGGGACTTATGCAAAACATTTCAATGTCAGATACAACACGCACAGGGAGCACCAAACGCAGAGGAGGAAGTACCTTTTGTCAGCCTTTCCTTTTGGGCAGCAGGAACTTTTACGTCTTTTTCAGCTAACAATATAGAAAAGGACATTAGGCAACATGGACAATGTCAAAATGGTCTGTTTGTGTTATCAAGATACACAGTGCCTCATAGGATCAATTCACTGCTGTACAAAATGCTTCTTTCACTTCATTCATGCCCACTGATCATGTCCACGTTTGTAGGTAGCAGACTACACATGAAAGAGTTCAACCAACAATGTGGTAGTCATATTTATTCCAGAAACAGACGATCAAGTGTCCACTCAACATATTAAACAAAATGCAGTGTTAAGATATTTAATACAATATTTAAAAAAAATATTGTAATAAACAACTTGAAAAAATACTTAAGAAAATGGCCTAAACACAGGTAAATTGTCACTCTAATCATGAAAAGAAATACACCCTCTTTGACCAAAACCAGGATGACCTGAAATGTTGTTTTTTAAAAACTGGAAACTGAATCTGAAACCCGTTTGTAAATATAGCCGAAATTAACTCAAGTCAGCACAGAGGACATTCTTAAGCTCTGAGTTTCAGGCAGACTTTTCTGTGGATGTTTGGCAAGAGATGGATGAACTATGGGAACGCATCCTCAATCAAAGAATAGCATGGTGGTATATTAGGTTTACAGTGTAACAAAGAGTTGCAACACAGAGAACAGCAACGTATCCGGGTTGCACATTCAGAGAAGAGCAGACATTTCAGCATCACTCCAACAACTACTCTGTGTTACTTTCTAATACCACGAAGTCATTAGAATTTAAGCAAAGTAGACACACTTCACCTAATGCCGCATTTAATCAACATGCTACTGCTGGGAAAAGAGAAAGGACTGCTAGACTCAGTCTTACTATGCTAATGCAAATAGCATACTTTAAATTAAGTTCACAGTACCAGTAGAAGCAACAATGTGACCAAACAAAGGTGAACATCTCTGAAATCCGGTATTTGAGCATAAGAATGTAAGCTGCCAAATTTTGCATTGCTAAAATTATATAAACTGCAATCCAGCATTATCAAAAGGCTGAAGGAAATACTGTAAGGTTTTACAATTATAGATTAACTGATTACATAAAAATTTAAAACACAACTTGAAGTTTCAACTTCTCTAAATGCTAAATTCATGTTAGCTGGTTAACTAAAAGAGCAATAGGAAAATATTTGATTTAATCATCATCGCTAGGACAGACGATGTGTTCTCACTGAATTCTTGTGAAGCGGATTTTGATTGGCTTTGCCTACAATAACTGCCCTCATTTTTATTCTGCTACAATAAAATTCACTTTTAAAGGATTAAATTCAGGCCAGAACACAGATGTGCATGTAATTAGTGCATTAGCATGACAGTGACCAGATCAGAAACGCATTAGCATGACAGTGAGCAGATCAGAAACGCATTAGCATGACAGTGAGTAAGTCATATGCTTAAAAAAGACAAATAGTAGTAAGCATAGTCCCAAAAGTCTTTAAAAAGAAATCCAGACTGATATTCCCAAGCACCATTGCAGTGTGAAAAACAAAATGCCAGACATGTTTTCCAGAAACACTGTGCTTCCTTGGATCAGCACTTATTTTATTTTGCCACTAAGGAATGAGGGAATGATGCAACCCTTGGCTGACCTTCGACCCCACCCTGTAGACTAGACTCCCATTCTGCTCTTCATGGATGGCAGGCTAGGAGTCGAGTGCTCAGGAACTTTTGGCTATTGATCCTGTAGGTCTAACATAACTCCCTGAACCCCACCAGCGTTCTGGGACGTACCACCGTCACCCTCTTCCTCAGCTGTCATGCTCTCTGGATCCTCCACCTTCTCTACAGGAGGAGTGATTACGTCATTGAGAAACGTGAAGAAGCCGTAAAACCAATCAGAGCCCTCCTCAGCTAAAATACCGAAGATTTCCTCTATGGAATCTGCGTTTTCATTAGTAATTTCACCGCCATCTTTGGTCAAGCCTGACAAGAGAGAAGAGAAAAACCAAGGAGAGGAGGAACGAGAGGACATAGGATACAGAGGGAAGAAAAGAGAAGACAATAGATGGTAATGCACGAAAGATAGAAGTCCAAGACTGAAAGAGTGACAAGAAAATAACCCCGTTAAAGAATTGAAACAGCCTTTTCACGAGTTGAAGAACACCCGCTTTGAGAATAGAAAGTGTAGCTCTCTTATAGTCTAGCATTTCTTTGCTAGCTATGCTCAGTGCATGTTGCACTCCAATTAAGGGACAGTAATTTGCCGTTATCCTCAATTGGTATTGTTTCTTGGTCTCTATCTGGTTACATCAAAAGCAGTTAGGCTAGGCATTGCAGGACATGGAAAGTGTCTGCAATGAGCAATGCTTGTTCTTGAATTGCGGTTGCATTTTGGAAAAATTAACTTAATTTTATAAACACGGGTACATCTTCCCTTTTTCCTGAATAAGTGAATAATGTATACCATTATAATAGAATTGTGCCACTAGGAGGAGTAGTAACACCAATGAGGGTACCGCTGATGAGAAAAATGCCAATACGTATTTTCAGAAAGAGGACAAATATGCTGAAATCTGAAGCAGTCAAACCTTTAAAAAAAAAAGTAATGACTAATAATTTGCTTAGTAAAATGAAGTAATAAAAATCCTTTATTTTATTTTCAAGTGACACACTAGAAAGGTTTGGAGAGAAAGCAGATCTGACATTTTAAGCCGAGTATGAAGGCTGTAACACCAATGCAAAAACAAAGACATTTTATTTGTGAAGAAAACATTTTGATCTAAACTATTTTGGGGGATTTTTTTTTAACTGAAGCTGTAATTTTAAATTGTTTTTTATGGTTGCAGTGGTGAGACGGGAAAATGCCACCGCAATTCAAGAATGACTCGGTAACATCGTAAACACACGCAAGAAGGTTGCCAACATTACAACATGGCAATCTGTTGGTTTCAGGGCAGATGTACAATGGATATGCAGATTGATGTTTGCGATCAATAAAGCTGTGTAGATGCTGTATGAGCTGCACATTAAATCAACTGGTTCAATTTTGAACAACTGTGTACCGTAGGAGAGGTTAATGTGTGTACTAACGGGGTGCTGAGAAAAAATTAAAAAAAAACAAGAGAATGGCTGCTTTTAAAGCCACACACTTGGGGGTTTCCCCAATTTAAGCAAGCTCTAAGTAAGATGTTTAGTTAAAGGCACTGCTACTAAAAAGAAGTAAACCAAGTCAGTCATGCATGTGTACCATTTGAGGTCACAGAAAGGTCATTATGTAAAATACACTTGCCCAGCAATACTTTTGCGTCCTCCACATCAAAGTCGCCGTCGCCATCTGCATCATATGCCGAAAGTTTACCTGCAAAACATGTGGGGTCAACTCAGCATTTCAAAGTGCAGTCCTTTCCACAAATTAGTGTGTACTTGGCCTATACAATATTGCAGGTTGTCATTTGAGTACTTATTTCCGTGTTCGAAATATATATTTTATTGCGGGGCAGAAATAACCAGGAAGACAATAAGCCTCAGATTTAATTTAACGGACAACAGCACTAACGAACAAAAACGAAATAACTGAGACCCCCACTAGCCTCCCCACCCCAACCACACACTTCTATAACCCTCCCTCTCTCCCCCAGCTCCTCTCTCCCCCAGCTCCTCTCTACCCCAGCTCCTCTCTACCCCAGCTCCTCTCTACCCCAGCTCCTGTTGACTGCGGGAAACATAATAAACATGATAAGACAGTTGGTGTGGGTACAAAAGCTTTTGTCACTTCTGTGTGTTTCATTTTTTACTCAGACAAGATTAGTACGGGGACCTAGACTTTCTCTTTCCTTTCAAACAGTCAACACAAAACTGTGATGCTTTTGTGACATCCGTGGTTGGCACAAGACTTCACCACTTGCCAAGTCATAGTATGGCATGAGGTGAAATATGGCACCATGTATTATCTACAACCTACAGCACAGATCTGAAGTCCACTTGAGGGGAAGTTGTGGTCATGATGATTCTGCCTAATAGCTGTGGCAGCATAATGTACATGGACATACAGAGAGTTGCGCAAGTATCAACTTCACATTCTGTTGCCTTAAAAAAAGTGGAATTAAAAATGCATTATGAAGTCAGACTGAAATTATTTAATTCATTTACTTTGGGCAGGTCAGGCTGCCCGAAGTAAAAACTTGGGAAATAAACTGAGTTAAAAGGCAATAAGTGACTTTGCTTTCACAGTCACTGTATCAATACAGCAGATGGAGTAAAATGGTGCATCAAAGTTCTGCTGTCTTTGTAGTTCGACGGCATATGGCTAAATCTATGCCCATGTGGATGCAACCATGAACCCACACACAAGTAAGCCGGGTCCAGGCTAGAGTGGTCCAAATTCCCATGTTTCTGAACCTAGAAAGGACACCAGTCTGTCACAGGGCCTTGATGATAGAGCTAATAACTCCTTAAATTGTGGGTTTCATATTCAAAAATTAGAACTTCCAGTGTGAGTCAACAGTATTGTGAAAAACAGTATGGTAGAAAACAATGAGGTGCAAGCAACATTAGCAACACACACATGCTGTTGAATAAAATTATAATGTAACCTATTCCAGTAATAATAAAACAGAAAATATTTTGGTGTTATGTGAAAGGTGGATTTAAATGGATTGGTGGATGCAACACCATACCTTGCAAAACCTCTGAAAAGTTAAAACGGAATTCCTTTGCTCTCGCTGCATGCAAGATTAATACAGGAACAGAAGTATTTGATTAGGGCACTTATTAAGATTCATAAAACTAGTTAGTATTATTTCATGCTGCAAATGAAATTGTCTTTTTTTTTTCAGAAGTTCTAAAATGAGGTCATGGCTTCCTGTCTGAGATTAGTTGCCGTCTAACCGCAGATGAGTTCCTGTTTGCAGGCAGCTACAGTAAGTTAAGCAAACATTCTCAATATAACCCAAACACAGCAGATAAGCATTTAGTATACAAATCCAACCCGAAGCACTATATTTTGTATGATGGAGGTTGTTACCTGCTGTACACAATATACTGCTGAGCCAAAACATTATGACCACCTGCCTAATATGCTGTTGGTCCCCGCATACCGCTAAAACAGCGCCGACCCACTGAGGCATGGACTCAACAAGACCCCTGAAGGCACTGGCGTAGCGTGGTGACGCCGGGCCCAGGTGCATGTTGTCCTTACCGTGACTACACAGCCCCATACACAGCAGGGTCAATGCACCGTGTGGTGACACACTCCTCATGCCCCCATCATTCACAACTTCTGTTTCTTGTGCCACGGTAGACCTTCTGTCAGTTTGAACCGGACGGGACAGCCATTGTTGCACAACACCCTGTTGCTAGTTTGTGGTTTGTCCCTCCTCGGACCACTGTCAGTAGGTACTCACCACTGCTGACCGGGAGCACCCCACAAGCCTTGTTGTTTCAGAGATGCTCTGACCCAGTCGGCTGGCCATAACAATTCGTTCCTTGTCAAAATTCCTCAGGTCTTTGCCCCTGCCCTTTTCTCCTGCATTCAACACGTTGACTATGGGACCTGATGGTTTACTTACCATCTAATCTACCCAGACCTTGACATGTACCCAACGTTATTCGCTTCACCAGTGAGTGGTCATAATATTTTGGCTCATCACTGTATATAAATGCAAACATATTTTTACATTTTACATTCTTAAGTTAAATTAGATAAAATAAGAACATTTATAATGCTATAAGAAACATTCGTTCAGCGGCTGACAGATAATTACCTCAATACAGGTAATTAAATAACTGTGTGCTAAATACCCTTTTGTTTCTTTGTAAATCTTTTACAATTTGGTACCAGGTAAATACCAGTGATGTGGAACTCCTGGAGGTAAGTATTGTTCCCACATGTCTGTGTCAAAAACATGTAAATACCAGCAACGGGTTTAAATCCAACATTTTCAATAATTTGATCCCAGGGATTAGCTGGGGTCTGGAGACTTACCGATGACACTGTCATAGTCCACCAGGTCCAACCAGACCACGGCTACAGAGCTCCACACTCCCAACAAGGCGAGCACGATGAACCAGGTGAAGATCTTTGCACCACCACCACTAGCAGATGCTGCCTCCGCCTTCACGCCATTCTTATTCAGGATTGACATAGGCTTCACCTCTGGAAAAAATGGCAAATAATGAGCATCCAGTAAGTCAATCGTCATGACTGGACAAGTCCACAGTGACAAGCTGTATTTCAGTCACAATTGGACATTTCCCAGCCATTATGGCTAAACATCGGCTACTGCAATATACAGCTTCTCAGTCATTAGAACTGGACATGG
>JACXGI010015081.1:0-17963 GCA_016801175.1 Esox masquinongy
TTGTAAATTATGTTTTTGTTCATTACATAGGCTAGGCCCACTCAACTTTCAATATTGTAAATTATGTTTTTGTTCATTACATAGGCTAGGCCCACTCAACTTTCAATATTGTAAATTATGTTTTTGTTCATTACATAGGCTAGGCCCACTCAACTTTCAATATTGTAAATTATGTTTTTGTTCATTACATAGGCTAGGCCCACTCAACTTTCAATATTGTAAATTAATCACGCCTTGTTTTTGTTCAATTACAATCCTTGTGATTTGAAGGTTAAGCAAACCATTTCACGCAATGCCCGCAATCTCCCCAGTATTGCTTAACGTGAGGCAAATGTTCTTTCTTCCATTTCGGGAAGCAGTTTAGTTTGGCTCTGTTCACCTACAACGACCGAAAGGCCGAAAAAGGCTTGGAATACCCTACTAGTTGTAAAGTGCCTTGTCTTTTAAAACAAGCATGTTCCGAGATCTGTTATGTCTGCCATCATGTGGTATTTTTTTCTCCGAAGCAAGCTTTGGCCCTTTCACTTTGAGCAAACCGGGTTGAAATTTTGAAGCAAGCCTTGGAGCCTCGGCTTCATGCGTCCTATCACTACATTAGAGTGTCTAGTTTGTGAAACAGATACCAGTCACAGGTCCTCAACTGGCAACTTCATTAAATAGTGAGTTGCAAAGAAAAAGTCATATCTCAGTCTGGCAAACATATAGAACAGATTAAGATGGGTAAAAGAACAGAGACACTGGACAGTGGAAGAACTCTGCCTCGAAGGCCAGAATCCTGGAGTCGCATCTTCACTGGTGACGATGAGACTGGGGTTTTATGGGTGCTATTTAATGAAGCTGTCAGTTGAGTAGCTGTGAAGTGACTGTTTTTCTAATTAAAAACTTATGTATTCGTCCTTTTGCTCATTCTGGTTAGAGCCAGTTTGTGCTGTACTAAACATTGTTGTATGAGTTGTATCAGATTCTTGGCAATTTCTCGCATGAAATAGCTTTCATTTCTCAGAACAAGAATAGACTGACGAGTTTCTGAAGAAACTAGAGGGAGATGGTTATACTACAGGGTAAGGACACTACAATGAGAGGGTTGCTGTCAGCGCTTGGCAGATAATCGAACCTCTTATTAATGTGTTACAAATTAGTTACGTCAATACAAAAAAGTTATTGTCTTTCTCTCTATCTATACAGAGGAGGAGGGGAAGAAGAAGATTATCCGTCTTCCAGTCCAGAGAAGTGTTGAAACGGGATTGGCCATCGAGTTCAAGAGCAAATTGACACGACAGATCACCCGAGATTCCTCTGACCCCGAGGCTGAGGCCAAGCCGGGAAAGTAAGCAACCCTCTCTTCATCCTATCCTCCTTCTCACCCCCCTTTTCATCCTATCTTTCTCATAATCCCTCACTTATTTTCAACCTCTTTATCCAATCCATCTAAAAATGTAGTCTAAAAAGGCTATTTTCTCTAGGCCTCATTTCCACGCGGTAAATTGAAGGCACATGCTGATTGAAATAATTCCTAGCAGACAAATTACACTGCTAAAAAAAATTAAGGGAACAGGTAATCATCACCATAACACCATGTCATATAAACTTCAGGGATATCAATCTGTCCAGTTAGGAAGTATAAGCAATTGTGAATCAGTGTCACCTGTTTTGGGGTAAATGAAAGTGACAACAGGTGCAACGGAGAGGCAACAGCAAGACAACCCATAAAAAGGAATGGTTTTGCAGGTGGCGGACACAGACAATTGCTCTCTCCTTATACTTTCTGACTGATTCTTCTCTGGTTTTTCGCTTTGCTAGTGTCCTTGTCACTACTAGAAGCATGAGGCAGTACCTGCAGCCCATTCAGGTTGCACAGGTAGTCCAGCACCTCCAGGATGGCACATCCAAGCGTGCCATCGCAAGAAGGTTGGCTGTGTCTCCAAGTACAGTCTCAAGAGCATACAGTAGATACCAGGAGACGGGCCATTACACGAGGAGAGCTGCACAGGGCCGTAGAAGGGCATCAACCCAGCAGCAGGACTGTTATCTACTCCTTTGCACGAGGAGGAACAGGAGGAGCGCTGCCAGAGCCCTACAAAATGACCTTCAGTGGGCTACTGGTGTGCATGTTTCTGACCACACTGTCAGAAACAGACTCCATGAGGGTGGCATGAGGGCACGATGTCCTCTAGTGGGACCTGTGCTCACAGCCCAGCACCATGCAGCTCGATTGGCATTCGCCAGAGAACACCAGAATTGGCAGGTCCGCCATTGGCGCCTCGTTCTCTTCACAGAAGAGAACAGGTTCACACTGAGCACCTTTGATAGATGTGAAAGAGTCTGGAGACTCTGTGGTGAATGTTATGCTGCCCGCAACATCATCTAGCATGACCGGTTTGGCGGTGGGTCAGTGATGGTCTGGGGAGGCATTATCCTTGGAGGGTGGCACAGACCTCACCGTGCTAGCCAACGTTACCCTGACTGCTGTTAAGTACCGGGATGAAATCCTTAGACCCATAGATTTAAGTAGGCCAGTGATTTTTGTGTGATTATAAATAGGCCAGTGATTTATATGCCATATATGCTCAAAAATGTAAGATCAGAATTGGGTTTCTGGAGTCAATAACCAGTGTGTTTTCCCCCAGATCCCTGGTGTCAATAACCAGTGTGTTTTCTCCCCTGACTCTTGGAGTCAATAGCCAGTGTGTTTTCTCCCCAGACTCCTGGTGTCAATAACCAGTGTGTTTTCTCCCTGAGACTCCTGGTCTCAATAAACAGTGTGTTTTCTCCCTGAGACTCCTGGCGTCAATAACCAGTGTGTTTTCTCCCCAGATTCCTGGTGTCAATAACCAGTGTGTTTTCTCCCTGAGACTCCTGGAGTCAATAACCAGTGTGTTTTCTCCCCAGACTCTTGGAGTCAATAACCAGTGTTTTCTCCCCAGACTCCTCGTGTCAATAACCAGTGTGTTTTCTCCCTGAGACTCCAGGTGTCAATAAACAGTGTGTTTTCTCCCTGAGACTCCTGGTGTCAATAACCAGTGTGTTTTCTCCCCAGATTCCTGGTGTCAATAACCAGCGTTTTCTCTCCCTGAGACTCCTGGAGTCCATAACCAGTGTGTTTTCTCCCCAGATTTCTGGTGTCAATAACCAGACTCCTGGAGTCCATAACCAGCGTGTTTTCTCCCAAGACTCTTGGTGTCAAAAACCAGTGTGTTTTCTCCCCAGATCCTTGTTGTCAATAACCAGGGTGTTCTCTCCACACAGCCTCATCTTCCCTGGGGTTCGCATTTCATCTGACATCCACTTCACAGAGTTCCTGGAAGGGTTGGGTCCTGCACAGCTTGCTGGCAGACAGACACTTGCTACGCCCCCTTTGGGTAAGCACTCATCCTCTGTGTCATGACTGCCTACTTAACAGGACTCCTCCTCCATGCCATGACTCTGCTTACTTAACAGGACTCCTCCCCCATGTCATGACTCTGCTTACTTAACAGGACTCCTCCCCCATGTCATGACTCTGCTTACTTAACAGGACTCCCCCCCATGTCATGACTCTGCTTACTTAACAGGACACTTTGCGATTTGTGGCTATAGAACACATCCGCATCTCATAAAGGGGCGATGACATTCTGTGTCAATTGAAACAGAGGGAGGCATTTTGGCAATACTCTCTAAATACTGTGAACCCAAGGGGACTGAATGATCATTTTTCATTGTGTTCATTTTTGGGGTAACGGTGTGATTTGACTGTTTTTGTGTGTTTTTTATTTGTAGTGATGTGTAGTGGTGTCCATGCTTATATAGATTATGTATATGGTTGTATATGTATACTTTGGTTCCATTGCGTTGCCTCATTAGGCCTCTAGGCTATAAATAGCAATAGCAGTTCATATACAATGGCCACATGACTCTGAGGAAGACGTCAGCTGGGCGTCGACACCTCAGTCACTTTCGTTTATATTATGGATTAAAAGATGGTCACAGAGATTGATTCCTGCCTCTTTTGTTGAGTGCTCCAACTACTCCTTGCCCTGTACTAGGCCTTTTGGGTAGTTTGTATTAGTCCTAATAAATAATAATAAAATTGTCAAATGCGATTAGTTAATACATTTTTCAATCCATATTTAAACGTGGTTCACCAATAGCACCATGTAAGATCACTTCCACAAATGGATCATGATGAAAAACACACTTCATGATGAAAAACTGTTGTCTTACCTTGTCGGGAAACCCGCTAAGGGGAGGGGCAGGGTTGAAAGCAGTAAGTATGTCTCCACAGAGTTGTAGTCTTTTAGAAAGAGGAAACATGGTGCATTTGTATATTCATCAATAGTTCTGCTGATACAAATATCACTGAGAGACTTCCAAAGCCTCAATCAATCAAGGGCAACCTCTCATCATTCTGCAATCACTATCGTTCACTAAAGAAACCGTGTCTGCATGGGCAGTGTTATGTTTGTGTCACATATAGTACTTTTAGTTTTGACCAAAAAGCTTATTCTGTGTTACTGTTATGCATTCTGGCAAACTCCAGCTTTTTTTCTTGCCACTCTCCCCTAAAGGCCAATGTTGTGCAGAACTCTTGATATGGTGGACTTCAACCCCACGTGTTTGAACACTGAGTTTTGACAGCTTTCCCTGTGTGGGTTATTGGTCCAAATGTGCTCGCATATTCAAATTCTTGGATATCATAGTATCATAGTATCCTTTCCCTAATCTATGCATTTGTATTACATGATATCTAACTTCTCTAAAATGGTGCAGGCCAATTGTTAAGAAATTAGGGCATTTTCTTTCATATGTGTAAACTGGGTGCTTCCTGTCCACATTTAGTGGAATTCTTATTCAATCAACATATTTCAGTGTTTTATTTTACTTACAAATATTTCACGACATGAAATCATAGACACTGAGGAATAGTTGATTTTGTGTCTGTGTGTTTTAAAATAAAATGTCAAACAGATAAAAAGTCAATATACCATTTGTAATTCAGTAACATGAGAGAATTGGTCAGAGGTCTGAATACCTTTAGGTATTGTATATGTTCTCTCCAGTTAGGGTTAAAATAATATATATTTTCTCTCCAGGTGACATCCAGATCGGGATGGTATACAGGAAGGAACGTCTGGACGTAGAGGTCATCAGGGCCAGAGGACTTGTGGGTAAACAAGGCAACAAGCAACTGCCAGGTGAACATTAGATTTTATTATAAACCGGGTGGTTATATCCTTGGATGCTGATTGGCAGAAAGTCTAGGTACACTACCGGTCAAAAGTTTTAGAGCACCTAAATTTTTCCAGTTTTTATTGTAATTCACACAGTTCAATGTCTTCAGTTACATTTAAATTAAAGCATTGAACAAAAAACACTTGGAGCCAAAAAATAAATATTTGAGTCATTTTGTATAACAAAATTAAATCAACATTTTTAACTCATCACAAGCTAAATTTGCAGAAAAAACAGCCAAACACACTTGTGTTATTATTTCTGCAATGGAAATCAAATATTGTTTGAAAAGTTTTTGCCAACACTGTTGCAGAAGATCCCACATATGTGGAGCACGTTGAGGCTGCTTTGCTTCTGCTCAGTTCATCCTTTCGCCCTCGAGGCAAAGACCCTGTGTAATGAACCATGATATAAAATTTTGCTCCATAAGAACTTTTTCCAGTCTTCAGTAGTCCACTAACGGAGCTTCATGGTCCAGACAAGCCTCTTTTTCTGATTTTGTGATCTTAGCAATGGGTTTCATACTGCCACTCGACCTGTCTTGTCTAATACCGCAAGCTGTTGACTCTAAGAAACTTATTTTCTGATTCTGTTGTGGCTTTAGGTCTGGCAGACCTCTTCCTGTCAGTTTCCTCCAGTTTCTAAGTGTTTTTAAAGGTGTAAGAAACTGTACTCACTAACACCTTGGCTTTCTTCCTAATTTCTCTAAAAGAAAAACCTACACTTTTAGGGGTTATAATGGCCTGTCTGTCTTCCTTTGTTAATTTCCTTTTTCTTGCCATTATGATAGCAATATACTACTTCTTACGGCACAATACTGTCCAAATAATTCTTAAGAAGGTGCAATAACACAGTGTGTTCCAGCACTGTTTTTATACAGTCAAAGGGTTTGTAAGTAATCAACAACATTTGGGACTCATGTAGGAATTGTTAGCATCAACTTTCAAGGCTTAATTTGCTTATGTTGCCACAGAAGAACTGTACGTTTTTTAATCTGAATATTTTTAATTTTTTTTACCTCTTGCAGCTTACCTTTGTACCTTTTCGGGATATTCACTGGACTTCAACTTGTTACATTTTAATAAAAACTGGAAAAATCAGAGTTTTCTAAAACCTTTGACCGGTTGTGGATATCAGACCATATATCACTGGCTTGTTGTAGGCTACAATATTTGTTGCCACAAACCTTACCCTAGCCTAATAATGTCATTTTTATCTATCTCTTGGTCAATGTCACAATAGCCTGTCATTGTGTATGGTATTTGTACTCCTATTCTAAGCTGTCAGTCATCTAAAAATTGCATTAAATGTATCGATAAAAGGCATTGTTATCCCCAGACCATATAGGCAAAAAATATTAGTATAAAAGCTCCAGTAAACATTTAGCCTCTCACTATTAACAAATGTGAATGGTCAGAGTAA
Source organism: Esox masquinongy (assembly GCA_016801175.1). Lineage (NCBI taxonomy): Eukaryota > Metazoa > Chordata > Actinopteri > Esociformes > Esocidae > Esox > Esox masquinongy. The sequence continues at coordinate 6,631 of JACXGI010015081.1, forward strand.
GTGCCCAGGAAAACACACTAGGGACCAGTAGAAATCAACAATACCTGAGACAAAGTTTCTATTTTGTTCCTTTTTATGTTAGTTTCTTTTCCAAAATCCATGAAATTATGATTAGGATCAAATCCAAAATAAAAATCACAGCCTTAATGATGTAGGAGCATACTAACACAGATGAGGACTGGATGTCTGCACTGAACTACTATATCTTTGTCTTTGTCAGATTCAATACTCAGTTTATCTCCTCTGTGTCTAAGCTCTGTCGTAACAGTGGGGGTTGGTATAGAAAAAAACTATTAAGTCCTCTCTCAACCAGAGTCTCATTTGGATTTAAAAGTAACAGGAGGCTCCCATATCCCTGGCCTGGCCTAATTTTATGGCCAGGCTTGGATGAGTTTGTCTGTAGGGTTCCAAGAAGCCAGCAGGTAGCCTTTTGGTATAATGAGGAAGGGTCATTTAAGTCGGGGAAATTAATGTGAAAGAATATTTGTCTGACGGGTCAGCCATCCATTTTAATTTCCAACTTTATCAAGTTAACCCTCATAAATAAATAAAGTACATCGGTGTGAAATTAACCCATTACTATTAATAAAGGAATGTAGGAGGTCTGGCTAGATTTTTCTTGTCTTATCGCACTCTAGTAACTTGCTTTGCCAAGTTGAATGCTGACGGTCTTATTATTAAGTGCAGTAGTCAAAGCAGTGTTCTTCATAGTTGGTTTGGCTGACTTTTTGTTTAAGCAAGTAATGTGGCAACAAGCACAACAACTTGATGGGACATGTTTCAGAGGAAGAAAGTTTCAACCTTTGAATCGTCTAAGCCAGTTTAGAGTTGTTCAATCAATCAATCGAATGTATTTTATAAAGCCCTTTTACATCAGCACTTTTCATGAAGTGCTTTTACAAAACACCCAGCCTGAAATCCCAAAGAGCAAGTCACAACCAGGTTAATGCACAATGGTAAGGAATAACACACTAAAAGGGCCGAAACTTAGGAAGAAAGAGTTGCAATCTGATAAGTTTTGACAAATATTTGGAGACACAGTAAATCTGAAACTAAGGGGTAACATTTGTGGGAGAGGGTTGTGAATTATTTAAAAATAATTAGACTTATTTTCTCCTTTTGTCCCAAGCTCCCTATGTCAAGGTATATCTGATGGACAATGGGAAATGCATAGTCAAAAAGAAAACCCGGCTTGCGAGGAAAACGTTGGATCCCCTCTATCAGCAGCAACTTCAATTTGAAGAAAATCCAGAGGGAAAGGTTCTACAAGTAAAACACTTAATACAGCTAAACTAATAATGTTTAATGTATCCTCTTCAGATTTATTTGTGTCTATTAGGAGTATAGGACAACACTTATGGCATTTGCAGAGTAGTATTTAATGCCTGTGCTTTCTTCTACAGATTATCGTGTGGGGAGACTATGGACGCATGGACCACAAATCTTTCATGGGAGCTGCTCAGATACTTTTAGATGATTTAGACTTATCCAACATGGTGATTGGTTGGTTCAAACTCTTCCCTCCCACATCGTTGGTGGATCCGACTTTGGCACCTTTAACTAGCAAAGCAGCAATAGCAGAACAAGCTGCAAATGCAGCAAAATTGAGGGACGGCTAACATCTTTATAGCAACCACTAATGGGATCAGTCTGGTGGGTCTACGCCCTCTTTAGCCATGCCCCGGTTCCCCTGGCAACACTGCATGTTGTGTGTTTTAAACCCATGACGAAGGAAACTGGAGACCGGAGCAGGAGTAGAATGCCCCCTGTGGGTGATACTGTCTCACTGCAACATGGGTTGATTCCCCCGAACCGTCCTCTTCCCGTGGAGGGCCTCTGGGGACCAGGAAGGATGTTGGAGGACCTGGGGAGACCAGGAAGGATCTGAGGGGACCGGAAAGGAACAGGAAAAGAAAAGTGGACTGTATTCAGGCGTACTAGATTTCTGAACTGAGAACTTGAAATCTACAGAAGCCCTGTCTTGTCTTCTATATGTACTCAGTGGGGTTCTATTGGTTAAGGCCATGATGACTGCTGGGACAGCTGGCAGTGGCCTACTAACCCCCCTTATGTAAAGCGTCCCCCACCACCTTCATTTTCTCACACCACAAGCCAGAGACTAATCCTGTAGACTAATATAGTCAGCCATTCAACCACAACGAACACTGCCGAGTTCCAATGTTTACGTTAGACTATCATATTCTGTTAGGCAAGAATTCTATCTGGTGTTCTAGTATAGATGGTTTGGAGCCCAGGTTTCATTACAATAACCTCCAAAAGTATTTGGACAGTGTCACATTTGGACAATGAACCATACAGAAATGAAAACATGTTTTATACATAGTGACCACATTTTGGGATGCAAAAGCATTTGTATAGATTACAACGATGTACAATAAAGAGATCCAAATTGCCAAAATTGTGTGACCGATTGACATCACTGGAGACATGCATTTGAGCCATTTTAACTTCCTTCTTGTTTTAAGGCATGCTCAATTTGAATCAGATCAGGTGATTGCCTGTGTCTGTCAGTAACTTTTGAACTTTTTGGAAAAAACATCAGCAAACCAAAACCCAGTCAAATGAGTTCAGAGGAATTTGCTTGAGCACAGTTCCTGTACCATTCAGAATTCATCCTGCTGCTGTCGGCAGTTACATCCCTAATGAAGATAAGTGAGCCACTTATGACCGCTCCCCCATCATATTTGGCAGATGGAGTGGTATGCCAGTTCCTCTTTTCTTCACACTTTTTAACTCTTTTTTTCAAATACTATTTCCATGACTCTAATACATGTTAATCTTTGTCTCATTTCATCTCAATATCCTTTTCCACAACTCTACCGTGCTTTCAGAAAGGATTCAGACCCCTTCACTTTCTCTGCATTTTGTTATAGATTTTTATTACTGATTAAATATATTTTTTGAATCAGTCTATATACAATTCTCCATAATGACTGAATTAAAAATATGCTAGTAGAAATTTTTGTCAATTTAATCAAAATGAAAAATGGAAATAGCAAGCAAACAAGCAAGTTTATTTATATAGCACAATTCATACATAGAAGCAATTCAATGGGCTTCACAATGAAAACAAAGATTAAAAAAATGCAATAGAATTAAAACAGTCTGATTGTTACATTTCTCTAGCTCGGCTGCCTCCAGGGGGACTGCACATGAACTTCAACACCCCGGTATCTCAATCCTCGCATTTCAATGCTAGGATGAACCCATCAGTCCCTTTGTGAGATAATCTTTGCATCAATAACTTACATGGCTCTCTCCGGGGGGACATTTATGCCATGTCTGTACATGCATTTCATATTCATCCTCAATGAATTACAGTTACCAGAACTGTTTACTGTACCACCCCGGTATCTCAATCCTCGCGCACCTGCGCTTGGATAAACTCGTCAATCCTTTTGTGAGATAATATCCTGCATCGATGTCTAAACAGCAGCACCAGAACTTGCATTATCCGTCATCCGCAGATAGTTACATTTACACAGAGGTTATTCCTCTGATAGCACCAGAACTTGCATTACGATTGGTAAAAGATAGCAAAATAGAAATTTAATAACAAACTAAATCAAAGAAAGAGAGAAATATAAAATACATCATAAAATAACAGCATAATAATAAAACATAGAATAAAAGCTGTAAGGCTAAACAGTGCAGTTAAGTTTAAGCGCTCAGTCATAGGCGCATGAAAAGAAGTGTTTTTAACCCAGATTTAAAAATTGACACGTTTGGGGCATGTCTAAGATCTTCCGGTAGTTTATTCCAGTTGTGTGCAGCATAACTGCTAAACGCAGCTTGACCATGTTTAATTTTGACTCTGGGCTCTACTAGCTGACTTGAGTTCATGGATCTAAGAGCTATGCTTGGTTTATATTCTTCAAACATATCAAAAATCTATTCGGGTTCTAAATATGCATATAAGTATTCAGACCCTTTGCCATGACACTCCAAATTGAGCTCAGATGAATCCTGTGCCTTTTAGTCATCCCTGAGATGTCTCTAAAATTAGATTACAGCCCACCTGTGGCAAATTCAATTGATTGCACATGATTTAGAAAAGCACATACTTGTTTATGTAAGGTCCCACACTTCATAATGTATGTCAGATCTTAACAAAACCATGAATTATTCAGTCTATTGTACAATGAATATGAACATTGTTGGCTTATGGCTCTTTTGCAGAATAATAAAGGACACGGGGGAGAAGCGTTCCTTGTTGTTTATTCACAAAATATAGTACATGTCTGTCTTAGATGTTCGGCCTTCTTCCCATCTCTCTCCACGTGGTCTTTCCAGATGTCTCTGTGCTTCTCCAAATGTCTTTGTCTTCAACAGCATATATATATATATATATATACTAGACAAACCTATAGCACATCCCCTCCTCTATCTGGCTGTCTTCCAATCACATAAGTGCAATGTATGTTCCACCCTCCCTATGGTCTTGGACCCATACAGGAATGTATGGACAAAATGTATGGGGGATGTGTGGGGTAATAAACACCACATGTCCAACCATTGACCTTTGTGCAGTTCCCAAGCAAGGAAAGGAAATGGCACATATTTGCAAAGCAGTACTCTGTGTTGTGTCCTCTAACAAAAGTATAGAACTAAAATACACCTATAATATCAGGGAAAAGACATGCTTTCTCACAACATGTATAATTCTCCCTTCACTGCTAATGTACATAAAGAAAGCCGAAAGAAGTAACTGAAAGATTAGACTACAGCTTCCCCTTTGTCTGCACTTTACTACCACTAAAGGACTCCAAGACCATCACATAGCCTCTACCAATGTTTTTTTGCCCATCTTAATCTTTTAATTTTATTGTCCAGTCTGAGATTTGGCTTTTTCTTTGCAACTCCGCCTAGAAGGCCAGCATCCCGGAGCCGCCTCGTCACTGTTGATGTTGAGACCTGTGTTTTGCAGGTACTATTAGATGAGGCTGCCAGTTGAGCACCTGTGACGCATCTCTTTGCGCTGTTTTGTGAGGGGAGTAGAGTTACTCCCTAAACATAACCCTATCCCTGTAATTGCTAGAATTTTGTTATTCCCTCGCTGTACCATTTTTTGCAACAATTACATTTTAGTTCATTCTTTCTTTCCCTCTGAGTGCACATATAAAAGCCAGCTTAGGTTTTAAAATTTACCAGACAAATTGCTCCACCAACTAAGGACGGCCATGCACCACCACCCACAGAAAGACCAATCAGCCTGTTATTCCTTTCCATGTCCAGTGCGGGTGAGGTTTTCCATGTTCAGTCAAATTAGGCCGCACCAATCTTGCCTTCCAATGGATCCTCATAACAGGATTTAAAGCCTACTCATTACAATTACTAGGCCTCAATTGAGTCCTGTGTTGTTATTTTTCATCACTACCTGGCCATGTCGGGAGTGGGTAATTTTGATCTCGGCTGCCTTCCTTGGATGGGTATTCATTTCTCTGGCTCCGTTTCTGGAATCAAACCCTTATTCCTGATTACCCATGATCGCCATGGTGGGCACTTAAATTACAATCTAAAGTTGATACTGCAGACATTTGAATAAGATGTCGCTGCCACAGACGACATGCAATTGGTTTGAAGCTATCTAGAGACGCAAAAGCAGCCAAAGAGCACCCGCGTGTGTTTTGGTCTGATAAATGCAAGCGTTCCTACGAGTCATAGACTTTACAGAGGTGTTTTGTAAAAGCACTTTGTGACAACTGCTGATGTAATAAGAGCTTTATAAATACATTTGATTGATTAATTGATTGATGTAGTCTGACGAGCCACTAGGCTTGATTGCTCCCAATCAGGTTTCGTCTTATCCCCCTCACCACCAATTTCTAAACTGTTAATAATTAAAAAACGAAAAGTCCAAATCAAATCATTGTTTTCTTCCCCCTTGTATAGGGATTGCACATGGATTGAGATGTTATTCAAATTTGCGGTTTTGCATCCCCCAAGAATATTTTTCCTTAATGTTTCTCTGGTTTTTGTAACATCAAATTGTCAAAATGTTCATTTCCACACTGGCGGCTCTTTAGCACAGTGGATTGAGCATTGGTATCCCTTTGCAAATATCTGAGGTAGTTCAAATTTTGTGTGTTTAAATCCCACCAGAATATTATTTATTTTCCACTTTGTCAGAACAAAAGGTAAAAATGTTAGCATCTAGACTGCGGACTATGTATCTCAATGGATTGGGCACTGCAGGTTTGAATCCCATCATAAGAGCAATATACAGTTTACAGGGCATTGAAGTCCTTTGCAAAATATATGAGGTGATTAAAAGTTTGCCAGTTTGAATGCAACCTGGAAATATTATCTTTATTTTCATGTGTTTTTGTTACCGTAAAATGGTCAAAATGTTATAATTGAAATGGCTGACTGTGTAGTGCAAATGATAGGGAAATGAGCTCCTGCACACAAATTGAAAAGTGGGTCAGAATTTGTGCAGGTATGACAGAAATATACCAGAAACATACGTGCCTTTGTTTATTAAATGAAACTCTATTCCATAAAAATTTGGAAATATGACTAAAAACATTAAATCTCAAAGGTTGTGGGTATGATTTCGATAAGGGACTATATGTTATGTAATTGTGGGAAAAGTCCATATTGACTTTACAGGGGTGACAGATTTTGCCGAAGGCTGACAGAAAACATGCCCCTTTATTATTGAACGAACAGTCAATCTAGAATGAAATTAACCACAGGAATGTGTTGGTGCGAGAGAAAAACAATAACAGTGTACGAATGAACAATCTCTCACGATCGATGGGGGCACTGATTTTGAAAAATAGGAATATAGTTTACTCCTAGGAGAAAATGTCTGGAGAAAAATATTTGTCTCCCAGTCATATATGGTTAAGGGGTATGACCTAATGTCCTATACATACGATATGCTACATCCTAATATTGAGTTCTGCTGTGTCTAAATATATCAGGACTTTTGCTGAACAAACAAAAACAAAAGCAAATATTTAGAAGCAAAAATGATGGGATTTTATATATATATTCATGTTTTATTTATTAAATTTGAGCTTTCCTCACTATTTGGTTGCTACAGACACAATCCCATTCTCTAAGAAACATTCTTAAAGAAAATAAGGACCAGATGCCTATAAACCACATCCAACACAAATAGTTTGAGAACTAAGATGTTTTTGAAAATAAACAGTAGAAATAAATGACATAGTACCCATTATGCAACATTTAATAATAAAGAACCCTAAATACTGAAGAATATGTTTGCCCCCAGAGCATGGGTAAAGGTTAGATACATATGATATTTCTGTTGTATGATCAAGCTAATAAACAAGGTAATAAACCACAATTACATTTTTCACAGCCTGTTCTGTATTTACATAGTGTGCCAATTATTGTAAAGGGAGCTGTACTGAAGGTAATCACACAATCACATATAATCAAGACATTCTTTTAGATTGCACACACCTTGCTGATGGTAGTCTTCCCACCACAGTTACATTTTCCTCCCTTGCATTAGGAAATGCATGTTCATTAGGCAGCTTTATCCATGTTAAAAGAAAAACGGCGTCATAATCTATTAACTATGAACAGCGCTTGACATTAACTTTTTTGCCCACCAGCCACTGTGGCTAGTGGTTTTCCAAAGTAACTAGCCACTCAGCGTTTTCACTAGCCACCATTTTGTTGTTGGGGAATTACGTTTTCTTTGATAAAATTTGACTATGGTGTGCTACATCTTAGCCTGTCTTGTTCACCGGTTAAGTCACGATTCACTGGTTCAGTCACTCTACCGGACACCCCTCTGTGAAATACTTTATATAATGTGGCTACACACTTGAAAAAGAAAACGCTTATAGTGTTAAATCTTCCCTGTTGTCCATGTCCACTTGAGCAGCCAATGCACGCTACAATGTCCTCCCTAATATCAACAAAAATATGCAAGCAATATATTCATTCTTAACATCACCTAGAACTATTAACATGTTATTTAAAAAGAAATATGAAATCACCCATCAGCTTTATAATTAATCGCAGTCAATATTATTGTTGTCTATATTTGTATTGCTATGTTCTTGTTAATATAGACTTGCATAAAAAACGAAACAGAGCTGTATTAGAAAGCTAGCTAACATTAACATCAATTATGTGGCTACTCACTGCAAATCCAAGCCCAAATTATATTTTTCATGTAGGTTCTTACACAAAGATTAGGCAAGGTAAGCATCAATGTCTGACTTCTGACATGTTCGGCTAAAGTTGTAAATCAAATGTGCAAAAGTAAGACTCCAGATCCACTCTCCTGATCGTGGTCTAAAATTGTGTCAGGAAAATGGGGATTTTGCTACGTCACATTTAGGGCCTGAATAAAACAAGTTCCCGCCGATAATGCACTAAGCAATTATATCAATTTGTAGCTTACGCCGTCTAGTATTCATGGCAGTTTTCAGATTTAAAATATGCGATTGGACCGCAAAGATATTAAGAGTAAAACCATGGGAATTAGGATTCCGAAATTAGAGCGCTCCAGCTGGAAAGGGTTAATACTGTAACATGCCCACCGAAACGACTAGGATTGCGTTTATGGGTCATGGTTGCGAGTACGAGTAGCACTTCCCAGAATGCAAAGCATTAATTATTCCATATGAAAATCATCAGAGGTTGTCTATTTAGCATGTATAGTACAACTTCACAAGGTGTGAAAGCATAAGTTTTTTTTGTTTAACAGGCAGAATTATAATTATTTGAGATAGTTGCTGCAGACAACAGGTTTTCAAGCATTTATAACTGTTTTAAGCATCTCAAGGTGCAACGACAACTCAAAACATTAAGCAAAGCAAAGAATCCATCACATTCGAGGAGGCGGCCGAGCCCCAAGTACACATTGACCACTGCTACCTATCAGTTCAGTTAAACTGCTGTCTACAAACAAGGGGGTGGCCAACCCCCAAGAACATTTCCGACAAGTGTAATACCAAACAAGTAGGCTCGCATGGTGGGGTGCACACAGGATTCAGCATAGCATCGGCCCTGAGTATTTGTCTCACGGGTTCTACTTTAGTTGATTACCCAGCATGCATTTCAGTTAGGGTTGTCAGCTAGAAAAGGCCAGAAAGAGAACATGTAGAACTGTCAGCAAAAGCTTTTACGCTACCCTGTCTGAATGTGTTATCAGACTCTACTTCCCATATAGCAAAACATCTTTATCTTACCTCGCACGTATTCTTCCAATCTTACCATCCATCCGTGTGGTTGTATCTAGTCAAATAATCTACAATAACCCTAAGCTTAACCCGTCTATCTCCTCCCCCACAGCTAAATTTAACCCACACCCTTTCCCTAGGCCTTAACTTAACCCATCCCGTCCCCCATGCCTAACTCTAACCCCCTTTCCCCTATTCCAAACCTTAACCCGCACCTTTCCCCCATTCCTAACCTTAACCCACCCCCTTCCCCCATGCCTAACCTAAACCTTAACCCCTAACCCCTTTCCCCTATTCCAAACCTTAACCCACACCCTTCCCCTATTCCTAACCTTAACCTACCCCCTTTCCCCTAAGCCTAACCCTGCTCCTTTTCCTATCCCGTTAGAAGACAATAGGGCTAATCATTCCCAGTGCTTACCTGTTGCTTTGTCTCCTCGGGTCGGATTGCCTCCATGCACTCCTAGACAGCCCACCGCTCCCCAGGTTCCGTTGACTCGGGTAAACACAATAGATAGGAGTTAGCATCAGTTCCGTCGGTTCCTAACCTCCCCCCTGTCTCTCGTACAGTAGAAGTTAGTGCGGTGATCGAGGGCCGCCCTTTCGGGGACATCTCTTTTACACTACACGAAGATCCATCGTCAGGGGAGAACAGTAAGGTCTCTAGCCCTGACGATAAGCCTTCCTCCTTTCTTAGAGAGGAACGCCCGGCGACAGTACAGGTGAACGATTCGAGCATTCCGGTCGAGGGAGTAACATTGGGTCATGGAGAAAATTCAGCCCCCTACAAGACAATTTCCCACATACTGTCATGCGGCACCTCCTCGCAGTAACACCATTTCGTCTATGTCCCCTCCAGAGCCAGAGCAACAGAGGTCCCGTGCAGTGGTAAAACGGTCTTCGGAAAGGGCAATGGTTAAAACAGGTGCACGCAAAGTGACGATGGGTCCCGTTTCAGAGGAAAAATCCGACCTGAGTGAATCCCAACCCGAGTCCCCGTCAAACATTGTCACAAACCTGCCCACCCACCCAACCTACCACCACACGCCGGGAACCTGTCAGACACCCGAATACACGTCAAAAGATTTGAGATTGGACCCTTGACATCGTTAAACCTGTGCTTGATAGTGGTGACTAATTGGGGTTTCTAACTGATTTCTATATTTAGGGATGGATCTTTGACCTTTGAGTTTTTTGTCCACCAGTTAAATGTCATTATGGGACGAATAATGTATCCTTTATGTCCAGAGGTTAAAAGGGCTAATTAATTTACTGTAGATTTTTAACCATCTTTGCTTCAAGTGACTGACCGTTAACAGTAGTGTCTTTGCTACTGAGCCGTCCGCCAGATCTTTGTATCAAGAAGGCGTCTGCCTGAGAACAATAAAACAGCCTCTGGTTGTTGGGGGTTCTCAAGGTAGGGGAGGGTGATATGTACGTTTGAGTATAACTCCTTGCCTCTAAGGTGAAGGTGTTTTTTCGACAGGTTGGACTTTTGGCTTTTTAATTTTCACTCGATTTTTCAGATCTTTCTGACCGCCTAAGAACAATAGTGGCTTTTGTGCTTAGCGATATACCAGTGGTGGCCCTGACTTTCAGAAATATTTGATGAACCAAAGAAGCATTTCCTCCATTTGTCATGTTGTCATCCTTTAGGGTAATTGACCAAGGCTTCTGTGTTTCTCAGGAAAGGAGGGCTCTGGCCTGATAATAACTTAACACAGACAGAGCAAGATCCCTTTTTACAGACTGTGAGCATTCAGGTGATTTACTGCTTTGACAGGAGGCCGGACTTTGACACATATTTCCAGAATGTGAGAATTATTCTAAAAAAGCCCAATCCTCCACTGAAACAGCTAGGGTGTCATTTTGTGTCACGGTTGCGAGTCTGGATAAAATACCCAGAATGCAAAGCATTAATTATTTTAAAAAAAATTGGCCTCCAAGCATTTATAACTGTTTTAAGCATCAAGGTGCAACGACAACTCAAAACATTAAGCAAAGCAAACAGTCCATCGCATTCAAGGAGGTGGCCAAGCCCCAAGTATGCGTTAACCCCTGCTACTTATCAGTTCAGTTAAACCGCTGGGGGGATGGCCGACCCCCAAAAATGTTTCCAACAAGTTTAGTACCAACCTA